>JABUQX010024344.1:27500-51517 GCA_015478945.1 Trachelipus rathkii
TCGGAGTCAGAGAAGGAAGGAGCCGGAGAAGGAGTTTGAGTTAGAGGAGTCCGAGTTAACAACGGCACCGGTGCAGGAGCCGGTGCAATGCGGTGCTGAATTAATAAATATTCGTTTAGTCCCATATTGGTATCAAAATGTATGTTTATAAGGTCGTAGAGCTCGAATATGAGGGTTGTAAGTATCTTAAAAGGTGTCTGGGGACCTCCAGAGGGGTATCCTCAGAAGAAATGCACGGAACGCATACATAAAAAAATGGAGGAAGGAAGAAGGAAGAAGTAAGAATAATGAAGGAAGAAGGAAGAAGGAAGAAGGAAGAAGGAAGATGGAAGAAGGAAGATGGAAAAAGGAGGAAGGATGCATCTTACAAAGATAACCCATTTTCGAAAGGTTGAAGACTGACATTTCTATTTTCAAATCTCGTTTTCTTTTTATAAACTTCAACTATTTTATTCTTTGTGTTAATTTAAATTTTTTAATTTATTTTCAAATTTTTATTATATTTTATTTATTTTTTAATTTATTTTTATTTTATTTCGTTTAAAAAATATTTACTTACATTTTTAGCTTTTCATGTTTATAACGTAAAAAATTTGCGTTTTTACACCATCTAAAGCAGTAAATCAGTAAATCAAACCACCCACCCTATCCTCCCCACCCCACCCGTGATCTATTAATCTACTGATTCAAATATTTTGTATAATAAAACACAAAACTTTTATTCTTTTTATGTTTATAAAGTAAAAAATTTACATTTTTACACACCCTAGAGCAGTAAATCAGTAAATCATTATATCAAACCACCCACCATACCCTCCCCAGTCCACCTGTGATCTATTGATCTGTTGATCTATTGATCTATTGACCTATTGATCTATTAATTCAAGTCATATTTTGTATAACATAACACAAAACCTTTTTTGTTTTTGTGTTTATAATGTAAAAAATTTGCATTTTTACACGCCCTAAAACAGTAAATCAGTAAATCAGTACATCAAACCACCCGTCTTACCATCCCCACACCTCCAGTGATCTATTGATCTATTGATCTATATATCTATTGATCCATTAATTTAAGTCATATTTTATAAAACATTGCACAAAACGTTTATTCTTTTTATGTTCATAACTTAAAAAATGATTTATTGATCTATTGATCTATTGATATATTGATTCGAGTCATATTTTGTATAACATAACACTAAACTTATTATTTGATTTTTTATTTATTTTTTTAAAAGAATATTTTTTTTTACCAAAAATTTTTATTCATTTTATGTGTATAACTTAAAAAATTAGCGTTTTTACACCCCCTAAAGCAGTAAGTCAGTAAATCAGTAAATCAAATCACCCTCCCCTCCCCTCCCCTCCCCTCCGCCCCTCCACCCACCACCCTATAATCTATTGATCTATTGCTTCATGTCACATTTCGAGTATCATTTGTGGATAAACATAACAAAATCAAGTTCTTTATACACTAACCAACGAATATATGCTAACGTAACAAAGTTTTCACAGTATTTTATTTACCTAATAATTATACGCAGTATACATTTCTATTATACATATAAACCAAATATCAAACTAAACTTAGTATTTTATACCTTTTTTTATTAATGGCATTTAAATAAAAATTGGAGACCAATTGTGCAGTATTAAGATTGTGGGCAGAGATGAAGAAGGTATTGTTTCAATTCAGAAACTAAATATTCATAGAACGTTATTGAGTGTAATGTGAGTGCTATTAATTTTGTTTGATGGTGGTATGTGAAAGGGATTGGTAACGGGCTGTGATGAAAAGGGTGGCTGAGAGTCATTCTGGAAGGGCTATCATTTCTAGATACTATATGTAATTTTACATCATTGTTGTAGCTATATATATGGATAACCTCTGTGAGAAGATGGATATATTGTCAACATAAGTTATTATTTCGCTTCCTAGGTAGATTGTTCATTCTGTGGTGTTCTGGTATTTCAAGGTCAATGTTACCTTAATTTTCTATTCCCCTACTGCCAGTGCCGGATTTGGACCATGCTGGCCTTAAGGCAAACTTTGAAAAGTGGCCTGAAAATACACATATAAAACATTCACTCAATCAACCACTAATACCAATTGCCTTCATATTTTAACGCTAATTTGTTTGTTTTTATTGTTAGCAAATAAATTGAATGTTAATTGTTTACACTTTCTTATCCAATACTTTTACATAAGCTACATTACAACTTTCAGAGCTTTTACAACTGCAAATTCATCAATATTTTTTCAATTTTACGCAGTAAATCACTTTCAATGGATAAAAGTGCTAGTATCCCAAGTCTTTGCTGGCCCATAGTAGATCATTTCACGTCTTTAATTCTTTTCAGTTGAGAAAAGGAACGTTTCCCTGACCAATTTGTAGCCATTAATGATAGGTAAATTCGCAGTGCTAGTTCCGTGTTTGGAAAAGCAGAAGAGACACCGGTAGTGTGGGGCATTGTAAACATTTTATGGGCCCTTTCAGCTGATGCTATTTCATTGTCATCGCGTATCTGCTGCCTCTGCTCTTATAAATTGACAAAATTCTGCAGGAAAATCTGAACTAAGGTCCTTTGAATAAACAACAACAAGTCTTGTAGTAGCAGCATCAATATCTTCATCAGACATAGATTTATACTGAGTCAAAACAGCAAGCCTCTGCAGCACTGTAGAGTATGCCTCAGTACGTTTCTGCAGTGCACTTTAAGTTGTTGATGAAATAAAAGGCGTTGATTTTAAAAATTTCCTGGCCAGACATCCCTTCCAGAACATCTGTAGCATCTCCTTCATCACTAACATTCCTCTTACGTTTAGGCACTCGCCGACGATCTGATTTGTATGTGCTGCTGCCACTGAGTGCACTTGCCTGTTGCTCATAATAATCAAACTTCTCTCGGCATTCATCTACGAATTTATCCAGGCTGTTCAGGAAACCAAAAGCTGGTGTTAATTCGATGGTCGAGAATTGCAGCAATTTACTACAACAGTTGAAACGTTGCAAAATGTCATTCCATAGTTCACATATTAAGACAACTTAAATGGTGTCCATGTAGTTTGCCAGTGCATCTGCTTCAATTATTGTGCCGCCGTTTCGAGTAGTATCCTGTGAGATCTCCTGGAGAGTACTTTGAAACCGATCGTACCCTCTAAAAACAGTTTTGTTTCACCAGATTGAGCTAGTCATTCAGGGTTCTTTTTAATATGTTTAACAACACATGTTAACGATGGGTTGATGCAACAAAGAATGAATACCATCGCTCCTGGAATTGAAGAATTGAAAAAAAAAGAAAGCTTCAACTCAACAATCAACAGGTTACTGTACAATTAAATTTAGCGAGTCACCTGCGCAAGGAATATAATCCACTAGACTATTCTTGTTTTTCAAGATATGCTGCTCTCCATTATATTTAAAAGACATATTGCTGGCATTATCGTAGGTCTTCTCACAGCAATTTTCAAAGTTGATTCCCAGATCCGGTAAGTACTAAAGCAGAGTGTCAGCTAGAATCTTTCATGTGTGACTAGAGATAGGTATGAATGTTAGAAAACGCTTCACAGGTTTGTGATGCACTATATTCATGTAGCGCAGAATGATGGTCAACTGATCAGAACGTGTAATATCTGGAGTAGAGTCCACCCAAACTGAGAAATATCGTATCTTGGCAATCTCATCCTTGATAACACTGAGAACTCGTGTACCCATCATAGCTATTACTTCTTCAAAGATAGTTTTTTGAATACTCACGCTCTGTTTTCGGATAGCTGTCTGCCAAGTTTCGAAAATGGGTTGCTCCCAGGCTGAAGTAAATTTCACGTAAATGGTATGTTATGTCACCAAAAAGCCCAAAATCACTTGGAATTGTTGCTGAAGGCGAAGCAGTGCCAGCAATGTCTTCTACTACAGCGTCAGATGGTGCGGCTTCAACAGGAGGCTGATTTGGGTTTTGTTTATCTGAGATGAAGGCAAATCACCAATGTCAGTAGAACATTATGGGCACTGTCACATTCAGTTTTTATACAATTTAATTAACATTGATAAATTTACTATGACAAAGAGATGTGATAACAATATAATAACATAGTAAAATTTTTGCTGGCCAGGATAGCCCTAAGGGCAGTGTCCCTATGGCGGCTATGGCCCTAAGGCATCTGTCATGTTTGCCTAATGGTTAACCCGGCAACGCCTTACTGCCTGTGAAATTTTCAAGCCACTTATATCAAGGTTTTGCGGGATCTAATATTGGAAATTGCTTAGACGTTTCAATTGTCGAAGGAGTTTTATCTTTGGTCTCGGTCCTTTAACCAAAAGATGTTTTTTTTTATTATTATTATATTATTATTATTATTATTATTATTATTATTATTATTATTATTATTATTATTATTATTATTATTATTATTATTATTATTATTATTATTATTATTATTATTATTATTATTATTATTATATAAATATATATATATATATATATAATATATATATATATATATATTATATAATATAGTTATATATATAATATAATATATATAATATATATATATATATAGTTATACGTAATATATAATATATATATTATATATATATATATATATATATATATATATATATATATATATATATATATATATATATATATATAGTATATAGTTAATATATATATATATATTATATATATATATACTATAGTATATATTACCGCTAAAATATACTATATACATAATATATATATAATTATATATATATATATATATATATATATATATATATTACTATATTATATTAATATATATAGAAATATATATTCATTCATCATAATCGAATTTAAATATAAATATTTCGGTAAAGCCACATTAAAGAGAAAGAATAGATGTAATTGGTCCATCTTACTTTAAATATCATCATTTAAATCCCTTCTATTATTGAAAAAGTTTACAAAATAAGGAAATTATATTTTTGATATAAAAATAAGAAATTACTCTATTTTTTATTTTATAAAGTTAAAGGATAAATAAGGCTATTTATCTCATTATTTCGAATATATATATATATATAATATATATATATAATGAATTATATATATATATATATATATATACTATATATATAATATATATATATATATATATATATATATATATATATATATTTAATATATATGATTGGGTAGCTAGTTACTTAGTTACTTATATATACGTATATAAATGGGTAGCTAGTTACTTAGGCTACATATCCATACCAGTTTTAACCAGATTTATAAAGCCAGTTCTTGCATACGTATGCTTATGTATGGGCGTGTGTTCTTTAACCTCGTTAACGTTTGCACAAAACATCTTTATTTGTATGGGCGTTGTTTTCTATCCTCGTTTACGATTTTTGCGGATGCAGGAAATATGAACAGCGGTTACCGCTATCAAATACTGTGTGAAACGTAACAAGTCTGCCACTGAGACATTTGCTTCTTTAAACGAAGCCTATGGGGATGCCAATCTATCGAGAACTATGGTTTTTAAGTGGCACAAAGCTTTCAAAGAGGGCCGAGAAAATGTTGAAGACGACCCTCGTTGCGGAAGACAAATCTCGTCAACAAACGATGAAAATGTGAAAGTTGTTAGAGCTATGATGGAGAGAGACCGCCGGTTCAGTATCAGAGTGATTGCCAAAGAAACTGGTTTATATAAAAATTCAGTTCATAGAATTTTAACGAAGCATTTTCACATGCAAAAAATTTGGCAAAAACTTAGTGCGAAAGACTGTCTGTGGGCATAAAGAGAACGGCGTTCAAAATTGTCAAGATTTACTTGAAAGACTCGAAATGAGACATTTGTGGAATAGAAGTTTTAACAAGCGATATATCATGGGGTTTTGAGTACGATCCTGAAACCAAACGGCAAAGTGCGGAATGGAACACAAAAAATTCTCCTCGTCCGAAGAAAGCACATATGAGCAAATTTCAAGGTGAAAGCACTGATTATAGTTTTTTCGACAGCCGTGGTATTGTGCACAAGGAATTTGTATTTTTTTTTATAGATACCATGCTCTAGCTGGTAACCCCTCCCATACGCACTAATACGCGCATAGGAGAGGCCGAGCTTGGTAACCACTGAGGGTGAATTTCGTTAAATTTTCCCCGCCTCCCATCAGCCTACCCATTCAAATTGTGACGAGTAACAACTACTACACTGCCCTATTCTAGGATTCTCCACCCTCGTATTTACACAAAGTGGTGTGTATCTACAGGGGGGAACTGTCAGTTTATATACAGAGTTCTTACGACGCGGGCGGGTAACGCTCCGGGAGAGAGTCTTCGAAAAGCACACCAGCCCCAAAGACATGCATAGTGAGATCAGCCCCATCCATCAGCGGCGCTGTTGAAGAAGCGCCAGATCGCCGCACTGCCTTCCATCAAGGGCACTTCTAGCAACTTAATGGACTTCACCATTTTTAACTTCTTCAACATAGCGTAGGACCTTCCTGCCAAGTCGCAACGCCAGTTGAAGGCCAGTGCATTGAACTCTAAGACAGTTTTACCCGAACGCTGCCTAACCCACTCTTCTATAGCAGGTACCTTGTAGTAGTCGACCTTCCGCTGGACGACTGCCTCAAGGGCGCAAGCGTTCTCATCTGCGGCGACCGTGGTGTCAACAACCATAGAGGTAGCTCCCGCGTCCCAGAAGACCAAGTCGGGTCTTCGAATCCCCCCTGGAGTGGGAATCGCAGGCTCCAGGAGTACTTGCCAGCCATTCTTTTCTATCTCTGATTTAAATAGAGCATTCAGACGGTCGTGCCTAGCAGTCCTAAGAAGAGCTACTGCCGGACATTGCTGTAGCACATTCCCCAGGGTTTACACCCTGTTGCACCCCAGATCACATCTTGTCGTGGCAGGTGGGACGTCTCGACCTCTGTTAGATCTTTCTTGTGTGGCAATGAGGCCCTGTCGGATATTTACGGAATTGACATACACTAAACCCCGCATCAGGCGAGTACCATCGGCAAACCAGCTGTAACAGCCGGACTGCTTTTTGGCACCCGCCAGACCAAGGCCATCTCTAAACTCCACAACTTGGAGTCGCCTCTCTCTAGTAGAGGTTGGTATTTTGACAGCTGTAGCGGCAAGGGCCCAAACGCCACACTGTCGCTCCATCTTTGCTTTCAATGATTCAAGATGGAAGCACATGGTCTGCTCAAACTCCGGGGTCCCAAGTCCACCCTTATGGGGTGGTTG
Organism: Trachelipus rathkii; assembly: GCA_015478945.1. Classification (NCBI taxonomy): domain Eukaryota; kingdom Metazoa; phylum Arthropoda; class Malacostraca; order Isopoda; family Trachelipodidae; genus Trachelipus; species Trachelipus rathkii. The sequence continues at coordinate 34,740 of JABUQX010024344.1, forward strand.
ACTGAACATGGGAAGCGGAGTGTCCGAGGGTAGTTTCATGAACTTCCTCAGCTCAGCCCGAACCATTCTGTCGGCTTCACGAAGCGTCCTGATAGTAAGACGCTCGTGCCTGAGACGATAAGTATATTTGGGTAACAAGAAATGTTTGAGAAGAAACAACTTCTGTTGCGGCTTGAGGTAAGCCGAGGAGAGTTTCCTCAGCTTGTCCCTCAAGTCCCCCAAAGACCATTTTGCCACACCAGAAGACGAGACCTTAACTCCTAGGTATTTATAGACACCTGTCGAGTTCATCGTCGGTAGTTCAGTGCCCTCGACCTCGAATGGTCTGAGGTCGTGCACGAACTTCTTGGTCTTACCCAGCCAACGGAGACCAACCGACGCACACTTACGAAATCCAAATTCAAGACCCAAAGATCTCGCTGCTATCGCCAGCGCAACCAGGCTTGCTTGCATTCCTTGCCATGAAGAGGCTAGACCAGAGATGACACCGACTGGCTCCCCAAAGGGAGATGACACCGACTGGCCCCCAAAGGGACACCCACATCAGGGGGTGCATGCAACAAGATGTAGTCCAGAACGATATTAAACAAAACCGGCGAAAGAGGATCCCCTTGCAGGACGCCTCTGCCCTGCTTCACCCAGTCGGTCCCCACCCGAACATGGGTTTCCTGGTAGACCGATCTTAGGTATGCAACTAACGAGGGAGCCAAACCTAGCCCCCCAATAGCGAAATTAGCCCGTCGTGCGAAACCGAATCGAAGGCGCGCTTGAAGTCGATGAAAGTGACATACAAGTCGCGCCTCCGTTCTTGTCTAGTTTCAAACACCTTCTGGAGTAGATAGATGTTTTGGGACGTAGACCGACCAGACCTGAACCCCGATTGAAAAGGGTGTGAACATTTTTCTCCAATGTTTTCGCCAAGATCTTATGGAGAAGTCGAATCACAATCGGCATGACACAGATCGGCCGGTAGTCCCCGAAGAGCTCAGGCTCGGGAATCTTGGGGATGAGCGTAACCCGCCCCCGCAAAAGCCCGGCCTGAGGGTACGCCAAAAGGCCATTGAGGATGTCGAGGAGCTCCCCGCGCCTGAAGTGTTCCAGGTCGCGGAAAGAGACCCCATCGACACCCGAGGCTCCATTCCTGCTGAAGGTACCCATTGCCCACTTTAGCTCGTTCATAGTGACACGAGATCAGGCAGACAACAGGGCTTCAGCATTCTGACCAACCGATAAAATAGTGCTGTCGGTCAGTCGCGGCAACTCCTGGCGACGCGTCAGGTATTCGCGCCACTCCTGGCAAACATTGTCAGGGGCACCCGATGTTCCACATACGCCTCCCTGTCCGTGATATAGGTTAGCGCCTTCGCCTTATCACGGGTATACAGGAATTCGAGCTTGGCATACTCACGTCACTTTCTTTGGGCTCTGGAGGCCGGGGGGTCTGTGGGACAGACAGTTAATCACGTCTTTTACAAAGATGTTTTGGAACGACTTCGAAAACGAGTTCAGTGAATCAGAGCAGACATTGTAGACGATTGGGTGCTGCACCACGATAAAGCGCCATCTCAAACTGTGCTCTCAATTATAGAATTTCTGGCGAAGAAAAACATTCAATTACTTCCACATCCTCCATACAGCCCAGATCAAGCTTCGTGAGATTTCTACCTCTTCCTTAAATTGAAAATGAAGTTGAAGGATCATCATTTTGGGACGATGGAAAACATAAAAAATACTGTAACACGTGAACTAAACACGCTTCAGGGAAATGTCTCCCGGTACTGCTATGAACATTGGAAGAAACGTTGGAACCGCTGTGTAACCTCCCAAGGGTCATGCTTCGTAGGAGATAGCTTTAATTTCAGGAAAATCCAATACATAATTAAATACGACATCAGTACGCTTAGTTTTGGGACATAACATATATATAGTGCCAGCGAAAAGTATCCAATCGCCTTTGAAAATTGCATTTTCTACATAAAAATAACTTTCTTAAATAGGTTTTTACCTTATATTAATATTTTGCTAGGTGACCTTTGCATTTAGTTTGAAGACGTTTTGACATTGATTGAATCATCTTTTGGCCAAGTTCCACAGTTATTTCAGTGCACCATGCCACTCTGATGGCATCATTTTAAGTTTATCAGTAGCAGATGGCATCTTGAAATTGATCCATTGCTTTTAGGATGTGCCACAAATTTGCAATCGGATTGAGATTGGGGCTATTTCTAGGCACATCATATTTCTTGTCTGCAACCCATTTTTTTATCGATTTTGTCCTGTGACAAGGTGCACTATCGTGCATGAATATGTCCGTTTGCAAAATCTCCATTGCCATATGAAGTTTATCCTTTGTCGTTGCTAAATAACGTGAACCATTCATAGTTGTGTTCTTAGGAAGAAAATATAGGGTTCTACGCCATAGTGACCGGAACAAAACCAAATTAACACACTGGTAAAGTATTTCATTGTCTTAATCATGTATTTAGGGTTCACTCTATTTGAGCCAATAGACCTCCGAACCCTTTCTGGTCTGGGTAACTTCTGAAGGTCAAAAATGTTGATTCATTGCTAAATAAAACTTTCTTCCCGTCTTCAACAGTTCAATGTCTGTACTTTTTACAAAATGAAAGACGTTTTTTTACGCATCTTTTCGTTAATGAATGGTTTCTTAGCTGCATGGCGGGATGGTAATCCGAGTTCCTTTTGGAGCCGCTCCTGAATAGTTCGTTCAGACACATCAGATAACAAATTAATCATATTATATTTCACTTCTTTCGCTGTTATTGTTGGGTTATTGAAAACTAAACGTCTCATAAGTTTGTCTGTTCGCAAATTTGTTTTTCTCGGTCTGCCACTTCGTTTTTTAGGGACAGGTGTGATACCGCCCTTCGCTCTAGAGATCCATAAATTTACTGTACTTTGGGATATGTTCAACTGCTTTGCTATTTCCCTCTGTGATTTACCACATGTATGTAAAGCAAACTATAACACTTTGAGATTCACCATTATTTAAGTTGTTTTTTTAGCACACATTGCACTTATATTTAATTTACAGCACTTTCTGAAAACAATAGCCACATATAACAGGAACTGCAAAAAACATGAATTGGGCAAATTTCAACACACAACACGTCGCAACTAAGGCTATAAAGCCACTAATTTACAGGGCCGTTTGAAAGACCTCATATAGATGTTCAAATTTAAAGTTGGTAGTAGATGTTCTCCGCAATAATAAGTAATATGCGGACTAGAAATTTATTCATAATAAATATAATTTCAAAGGTGATCGGGTACTTTTCGCAGAAACTATATATATATATATATATATATATATATATATATATATATATATTATATAATATATATAAATTTGTATTTTTTTTTAAGATTTAAATTTTACTAGTATAAAATAATATTATTTATTTAAATACTATATATATATTGTGATTATAATTTTTATAATTTATTATATAATATATATATATAAATATATATATATATATATATATATATATATATATATATATATATATATATATATATATATATATATATATATATATATATATATATATTATATATATATATATATATATAAAATGTTAGGTAATAGTAGCGCAGGAAGGGCTTCATCCCCGATTTTTATAAAAATCACAAGATATACTCTAAAAAATATTAATGAAGAATTCAAAAAACTAGACGTGGCGGTTTTTTTTAGGAAAAAAAGTTACAGCCTCTCAAAGTTGTTAAAACTCTCATATACTTTTCATTTTTGATCCCTCCAGGTTAGGTCTCATTTCAGAGCCTCTTTAGTGCATGTTAGAAATGTTTTGTTAGGGAAACACAGAGAAAATCTATGTATACTTAACAAATTTTATCATAAACTGAACTAGGATGGCCCTAAAACGAGCACGAGGCCCCCTAATTTTTTTTTAAGAAAGCCTTTGGGAAAATTTTAAATTTTGAGAGGCTGTAACTTATTTTCCTAAAGTCTTAAATCATTTTCATTTTTTATGCTTCATTCTTAATTTTTTAGAGTATATCCTGTGATTTTGAAAAATAATTTTTTTTATATATGAAAATCTCATGGGAGTTTTAACAACTTTGAGAGGCTGTAATTTTTTTCCTAAAGAGACGCCACCTTTGATTTTTTTTATTGTTCATTGTTATTTTTTTTTATAGTATATCCTGTGATTTTTATAAAAATGGGAAGTGAAACCCCTCTGCGCTACTATTACCTTATATTTATATATATTTATGTGTGTGTGTATTTGCGTATAAATAAATAAATAAATAAATAAATAAATAAATAAATACATAATATATATATATATATATATATTATATATATTATATATATATATATATATATATATATATATATAATATATATAATATAGTATATATAAGTAGTATATTAATTATTTATTTATATGTTTCATTTGAAATATTGGACACCCTTATTTTACAGCTGGCAAATTGTTTTATTGCCAACTCGAACTCTAGCATACTAATATTACCAAGCTCCTGTTCTATTTAAAAAATAATTTCATGAAATCCTCAATTGATTATGAAGTGTAATAAAAAACGATAATTGTTACAACAAAGTTATTTACTTTTACTTCAATACAAATATGACATTTTCTTTGCAGCACTGGTATTTTAATTTAATAAATAGGCCCTTAACAAACCAATTATAACTCCTCTCAAAGGATTGAAAGAAACAGTCTCAAACTTCTCTGAAGATGTCTTTCTACTATATTAATTAAAAACACAGCTAAGGAGAAACTGGGGCAAAAAAATTTTGCTATAAAATAAATAGTGTAAGAGAAAGAAGAAGCATAAATAATTAGAACTTAAAATATGAAAGGTGTATCGAATCTGTTCAGTTTCAGTCAGACACTACTGGAACATTTTATAAGGACTTATTATTTAAGTCATTTCATTTGACACTGGACTAATCCCTTATAAGTCATATATTGCAAAGGCTATGCTATATCTATTTTGAAAAACAAGCTGGTTTAACATTAGGCTAACACTGTCCCATATATTCAACATTATAAAATAAACATGAAAAACAATACCTGACTAATAATAATTTTCTCTGGATTTCTACTACCCTTGTATCATAGCTTGCTGAATATATAAAAAAATATGAAACCATTATGAAGATCAAACCTCTCCAAGATGGCACATTCAGTGGAAATTTTCTACTGAGATCTACATACAATATTCATTAACTACAATTAAATTTCTCTTACTAGCATCATTTTCTTTTAACTTCAATAAGAAAATAAAGAACTGGTCAACAATTTGATATAGAAAAAAATATAGATAAAGAAAAAAATGTCTAAACTATATTACCATTTACCAAGAAGATTCATATGCTAATTTCAAATTGTATGAATATATGGTTAACATTGAGAGTAATCAACTTCAAATGTATATATATATATACCACATACACAAATTTTTTTCCCAGAATTGCGGCACAAATGTAAGATTTAGCATTTGTAATTTACAATCTGGATAAAATAACAGGAAAAATCAATTTCAAAATCAGATTAGAAAAAAATAAAGTAAGTAATATGAATGTAATAATTTCTGATAATTTCTCTATATTTTTTTGTTTTCTATCAAGCAATTTGGTTTTTAAACTAATTTTTTAATTTGGTTTTTAAACTAATTTTTTGTCATTTCTCTAAATACTAATATAAGAGATTAAAGATTCCATTCCAATTTCAATATTTTGTAGGAAATGATTGGTGCAGTAAATTTGCATTCCAAGTATTCATTTTGACATTGTTTTGTTTTTTTGTTTTTTTTATATATACAAAAATTGTAACTAAACACATTTACCAGGGTTGTGGAGATCATTAAAAATTTGGCAGTTCCCACTAAATCCACCTTTTGATAATTAAATTATTGACTCTAGCTACACTCTTTGAAATATTGGACTCTCCCTATTTAATTGCTGGCAATCTGTTTTCTAATATTACCAAACTTCTGCTCTATTAATTATGAAATCCTCAATTGATTATGAAGTATAATAAAAAAGAATGATTGATACAAAGATTTTTATTTTCACTTCGTAAGAAATATAAAAATTTTTATGGTAAACTGCTTTTTAGCTGCCACCCCAATTCAATAACAAACTTTGCAACTAATCTTTGTAGCACTAGTATTTTAATTTAAATAGGCCCCTAACTAAACAATTATTACTCTACTAAAAGGATTAAAAGAAACAGTCTCAAACTTCTCTAAAAATCTTTCTATTGTATTAATTAAAAGTGAGCTGAAAAACCACAGAAATTCATTTTGGGTGGAGTCATCAACAAAAAATTTTCACTATAAAATAAATCAGTTTGAGTAAGTATGGTATATAAAATTAGAACTTAAAATATATAAGGAGTACAGGATCTGGCTAGTTCTGGTCAGATCCTACTGGAACATTTTTTTTACGATTTATTTAAATTATATTTCATCCTTGACAATGGACCCATTGCTTATAAGTTATATATTGTATAGGGCATGCTATATCTTTTATGAAATAAGAGTTGATTTAACAACTGGGCAAAAACAGTCACAGATATATTCAATATCTATATAAACATTATAAAATAAAAATAAAAAAATACATGGTTAATAAATAAATTCCCTGGATTTCTACCACCCTATCATCACTTGCCTAATGTAAATAAAAATATGAAACCATTATGAAGTTCAGGTCCCTCAAAGATGGCACATTCAGTGGAAATTTCCTACTGAGATCTACAAATGCTATTCATTAACTACAATTAAATTGCTCTTACTAGAATCATTTCCTTTTACCTTCAATAAGAAAATAGAGAACTGATGAACAATTTGGTGTAATAAAGAAAAAAATGCATAAACTATATTACCATTTAACAAGAAGATTCATATGCTAATTTCAAACAGTTCTTCAAATTGTATGAATATATGGTTAACATTGAGAGTAATCAACTTCAAATGTATATACCACATATACAAATTTTTTTCCCAGAATTGCGGCACAAATGTCAAAAATTTTGCATTTGTAATTTACAATCTGGATAAAATAACAAAAAGGAAAAATACAAAAATTTCAAAATCTGAGTAAAGAATAATAAAATAAGAAATATGAATGTAATAATTTCTGATAATTTCTCTACATTTTTCTGTTTTCCATCAAGCAATTTGGTTTTTAAACTAATTTTTTGTCATTTCTCTAAATATTAATATAAGAAATAAATAAGAGATTAAAGATTCTATTTTGCCTTTAAAATTTTGTGAGAAAGGATTGGTATAGTACATTGTATTCCAAGTACTGTATTTTGTACTTTTTCATACAAAAATAGTAACTAAACATATTTACCAGGGTTATGGAGATTATTCAAAATTTAGCAGTTCTAACTATGAATACATCTTTTGCTAAATAAATGATTGACTAGCTACACTCCTTTGAAACATTACTCTCTCATTATTTAACAGCTGACAATCTGTTTTCTAATATTACCAAACTCCTGCTACATTTACAATTGTGAAATCCTCAACTGATTATGAAGTAAAATGAAAAAAATGATCGTTACAAAGATTCCATTCCAATTTCAGTACAAATATAAAAAAAAAAAACATTTTATGGTAACATGTGTTTTTGCTGCAACACCAATTCACTGCTAAATCTTGCAACTTCTCTCTTTGCAGCACTATTTTAATTCAAATAGGCGCCTAACCAATTATAACTCCTCTCAAAGGATTAAAAGCAAAAGTCTTAAACTTCTCTAAAGATGTCTTTCTATCGTAATAATTAAAAGTGCGGCTAAGGAGCCAGAGCACCATTCGTTTAGGGTGGATTCAGAAAAAAAAATTTTACTATAAAATAAATCAGTTCAGAGAAAAAAGTATATATAATTAGTATTTAAATATAAAAGGTTTACCAAATCTGCCTAGTTCCAGTCAGATCCTACAGAAACATTTTTTGAGGATTTATTATAAAGTTACATTTCATCCATGACAATGGCCTCATTCCTTATAAGTTACATATTGTATAGGCTATGCTTTATCTATTTTGAAATATGTGTTGGTTTAACAATTGGGCCAACTGTCACAGACATATTCAATATTTATTTATTCAACATTATAAAATAAACATGAAAAAAATACCTGCCAAAAATAATTTCCCTGGATTTCTACTACCCTTGTATCATCACTTGCCTACTGAGTAATGAACCTAATAATATGAAACTATTATGAAGCTCAGGCCTCTCAAAGATGACACACTCAGTGGAAGCTCTTACTGAGATCGACATACTTTATTCAATCATAGCAATTAAATTTTTCTTTCTAGCATTATTTTTTAACTTTAATAAGAAAATAGAGACTGGTAAACAATTTGGTATAACTAAAAATAAAATATATATATACCTATAAACTATATTTTCATTTACCAAAATTTATATGCAAATTTCAAACACTTCTTCAAATTGTATGAATATATAGTTAACACTGAGAGTAATCAATGTCAAGTGAATATACCACATATACAAAAAAATTTTCCCAGGCATTGCGGCGCAAGATGATAAATTTAGCATGAATCTGGAATAAAAAAAAAAGGAAAATCAAAAAGTTTTTAAAATCAGAGCAAAGAAATAATAAAAAGTAATATGAATGCAATTTCTTATAATTTCTCTACATTTTTTTCTGTTTTCCATCAAGCAATTTGGTTACTAAACTAATTTTTTTTGTCATTTCTCTAAATATTAAAATAAAACATAGAAGATTAAAGATTCTATAATGATTTTAAAATTTTGTACGAAAGGATTGGTGCATAACATTTGCATTTCAAGTATGCATTTTGACATTACATGATTTTTCATACAAAAATTGTAACTAAACACATTTACTAGTGTTGGGAAGATTAAAAAATTTGGCAATTCCAATTATGAATTCAACCATTGAGAACTAAATGATTGACTCTAGACACTCATTTGAAATATTGGACACCCCCTATTTTACAGCTGGCAAATTGTTTTATTGCCAACTCGAACTCTAGCTTCTTTATCAACCACCAACCTCATTTCAAAGTGAGCAGCGGCCTAAACTCAGACCAATGCATATGCATACACACACAAGAGTTGTTACCAATAACAACAAAGTTATTACTTTGATTGATAAAACCGATTGAACATTTTTAATTAAGTTATTAGGAGGGCACATCTAACCAATTATAACTCCTCTCAAAGGATTGAAAGAAACAGTGTCAAACTTCTCTAAAGATGTCTTTCTACAGAATTAATTAAAAACACAGCTAAGGAGAAACTGGGGCAAAATTTTGTTTTATGAGGAGTCAAAGCAAAAAAAATTTGCTATAAAATAAATAGTTTAAGAGAAAGAAGAAGCATATATAATAAGAAATTAAAATATAAAAGTTGTATTGAATCTGTTCAGTTTCAGTCAGACACTACTGGAACATTTTATAAGGACTTATTATTTAAGACATTTCATTTGACACTGGACTAATCCCTTATAAGTCATATATTATATAGGCTATGCTACATCTATTTTGAAATCCAAGCTGGTTTAACAATTAGGCTAACACTGTCCCATATATTCAACATTATAAAATAAACATGAAAAAAAATACCTGACTAATAATAATTTTCCCTGGATTTCTACTACCCTTGAATCATTGCTTGCTGAATATATATATATATATCAAAAAATATGAAACCATTATGAAGATCAAACCTCTCCAAGATGGCACATTCAGTGGAAATTTTCTACTGAGATCTACATACAATATTCATTAACTACAATTAAATTTCTCTTACTAGCATCATTTTCTTTTAACTTCAATAAGAAAATAAAGAACTGGTCAACAATTTGATATAGAAAAAAATATAGATAAAGAAAAAAATGTCTAAACTATATTACCATTTACCAAGAAGATTCATATGCTAATTTCAAATTGTATGAATATATGGTTAACATTGAGAGTAATCAACTTCAAATGTATATATATATATACCACATACACAAATTTTTTTCCCAGAATTGCGGCACAAATGTAATATTTAGCATTTGTAATTTACAATCTGGATAAAATAACAGGAAAAATCAATTTCAAAATCAGATTAGAAAAAAATAAAGTAAGTAATATGAATGTAATAATTTCTGATAATTTCTCTATATTTTTTTGTTTTCTATCAAGCAATTTGGTTTTTAAACTAATTTTTTAATTTGGTTTTTAAACTAATTTTTTGTCATTTCTCTAAATACTAATATAAGAGATTAAAGATTCCATTCCAATTTCAATATTTTGTAGGAAATGATTGGTGCAGTAAATTTGCATTCCAAGTATTCATTTTGACATTGTTTTGTTTTTTTGTTTTTTTTATATATACCAAAATTGTAACTAAACTCATTTACCAGGGTTGTGGAGATCATTAAAAATTTGGCAGTTCCCACTAAATCCACCTTTTGATAATTAAATTATTGACTCTAGCTACACTCTTTGAAATATTGGACTCTCCCTATTTAATTGCTGGCAATCTGTTTTCTAATATTACCAAACTTCTGCTCTATTAATTATGAAATCCTCAATTGATTATGAAGTATAATAAAAAAGAATGATTGATACAAAGATTTTTATTTTCACTTCGTAAGAAATATAAAAAATTTTATGGTAAACTGCTTTTTAGCTGCCACCCCAATTCAATAACAAACTTTGCAACTAATCTTTGTAGCACTAGTATTTTAATTTAAATAGGCCCCTAACTAAACAATTATTACTCTACTAAAAGGATTAAAAGAAACAGTCTCAAACTTCTCTAAAAATCTTTCTATTGTATTAATTAAAAGTGAGCTGAAAAACCACAGAAATTCATTTTGGGTGGAGTCATCAAAAAATTTTTACTATAAAATAAATCAGTTTGAGTAAGTATATAAAATTAAAACTTAAAATATATAAGGTGTACTGGATCTGGCCAGATCCTACTGGAACATTTTTTTAGGATTTATTTAAATTATATTTCATCCTTGACAATGGACCCCCATTGCTAATAAGTTATATATTGTATAGGGTATGCTATATCTTTTTTGAATTAATGACTGGGCAAAAACAGTCACAGATATATTCAATATATATATATATATATATATATAATATATAATATATATATATATTATATATATATATATATATAAAATATATATATATATATAATATATATATAATAATATATATATATATATTATATATATATATATTATAAAATAAACAAAAAAAAATACATGATTAATAAATAAATTCCCTGGATTTCTACCACCCTATCATCACTTGCCTAATGTAAATAAAAATATGAAACCATTTTGAAGTTCAGGTCCCTCAGGTCCCACAAAGATGGCACATTCAGTGGAAATTTCCTACTGAGATCTACATCCGCTATTCATTAACTACAATTAAATTGCTCTAACTAGCATCATTTCCTTTTACCTTCAATAAGAAAATAGAGAACTGATGAACAATTTGATGTAACTAAAAAAAAATGTATAGTCTATATTACCATTTACCAAGAAGATTCATATGCTAATTTCAAACACTTCTTCAAATTGTATGAATATATGGTTAACATTGAGAGTAATCAACTTCAAATGTATATACCACATATACAATTTTTTTTCCCAGAATTGCGGCACAAATGTCAAAAATTTGGCATTTGTAATTTACAATCTGGATAAAATAACAAAAAGGAAAAATACAAAAATTTCAAAATCTGAGTAAAGAATAATAAAATAAGAAATATGAATGTAATAATTTCTGATAATTTCTCTACATTTTTCTGTTTTCCATCAAGCAATTTGGTTTTTAAACTAATTTTTTGTCATTTCTCTAAATATTAATATAAGAAATAAATAAGAGATTAAAGATTCTATTTTGACTTTAAAATTTTGTGAGAAAGGATGGTGTAGTACATTGTATTCCAAGTATTCATTTTAACATTGTACTTTTTCATATAAAAATTGTAACTAAACATATTTATTAGGGTTGTGGAGATTATTCAAAATTTAGCAGTTCTAACTATGAATACACCTTTTGCTAAATAAATGATTGACTCTAGCTACACTCCTTTGAAACATTACTCTCTCTCATAATTTAACAGCTGGCAATCTGTTTTCTAATATTACCAAACTCCTGCTACATTTACAATTGTGAAATCCTCAACTGATTATGAAGTAGCTATAATGAAAAAAATGATCGTTAAAAAAGATTTTCATTTCAATTTCAGTACAAATATAAATAAAAAACAAATTTTATGGTAACATGTGTTTTTGATGCAACTCCAATTCACTGCTAAATCTTGCAACTTCTCTCTTTGCAGCACTATTTTAATTTAAATAGGCACCTAACCAATTATAATTCCTCTCAAAGGATTAAAACCAAGAGTCTCAAACTTCTCTAAAGAAGTATTTCTATTGCAATAATTAAAAGTGTGGCTAAGGAGCCAGAGCACCATTCGTTTAGGGTGGATTCAGAGAAAATTTTTTTACTATAAAATAAATCAGTTCAGAGAAAAAAGTATATATAATTAGAATTTAAATATAAAAGGTTTACCAAATCTGCCTAGTTCCAGTCAGATCCTACAGAAACATTTTTTGAGGATTTATTATTAAAGTTACATTTCATCCACGACAATGGCCTCATTCCTTATAAGTTACATATTGTATAGGCTATGCTTTATCTATTTTGAAATATGTGTTGGTTTAACAATTGGGCTAACTGTCACAGACATTCAATATTTATTTATTCAACATTATAAAATAAACATGAAAAAAATACCTGCCAAAAATAATTTCCTTGGATTTCTACTACCCTTGTATCATCACTTGCCTACTGAGTAATGAAAATAATAATATGAAACCATTATGAAGTTCAGGCCTCTCAAAGATGGCACACTCAGTGGAAGTTTCATACTGAGATCTACATACTTTTTTCAATCATTACAATTAAATTTCTCTTTCTAGCATAATTTTTTAACTTCAATAAGCAAATAGAGACTGGAATACAATTTGGTATAACTAAAGATAAAATATATATATACCTATAAACTATATTATCATTTACCAAGAGATATATATATGCTAATTTCAAACACTTCTTCAAATTGTATGAATATATGGTTAACATTGAGTAATCAATTTCAAATGAATATACCACATATACAAATTTTTTTCCCAGCATTGCGGCACAAATGTCTAAGATTTAGCATTTGTAATTTACAATCTGGATAAAAAAAAATAAAAAAAAATCAAAAAGTTTCAAAATCAGAGCAAAGAAAAATGAAAAGTAATATGAATGCAATTCTTATAATTTCTCTACATTTTTCTGTTTTCTATCCAGAAATTTTTTATTAAAATAATTTTTTGTCATCTCTAAATATTAATATAAAACATAGAAGATGAAAGATTTTAAATGAATGATTTTAAAATTTTGTAATAAAGGATTGGTGCAGTACATTTGCATTTCAAGTATGCATTTTGACTAGTGTTGCACCGATACCAAAATTTGAGGCTGATACCGATGCTGATACAAGTACTCGCAATTTTTTCATTGCCGATACCAATACTTTTATCCCTATATGGCCTAATATATATATATATATATATATATATAATTTAATATATATATATATATATATATATATATATATATATATATATATATATAATATATATATATATATTAGTGATGCAGGTAACATCGCATTCGCGGAGGCATCCACACATTATTAAACGATCCGGCCTCCGCATCCCAACAGCTTTCCCTGCGGATGTTTCATGGATATTTATTTATTTTTTGAAAGAGAATTTATAATAAAATACTTAAGATGAAATCTTAACGCAAATTTAAATGAGACATGGGACTCGAGTCAACTGTGTAATGATGACTCATGATCTCACATCATGAGAAGTTCATAATAATTTGAGTTGATAGTCAGAGTCACATGAGATTATTGATGCAAAAAAAAATCAGCGCCTCTACAGCTTATCTGTCTCCGATGTTATACTATTAATCTCGACGCTAAGGAAGAATTCTGAACCAACTTCAAATGAAAATGATGACCGGTTAAAAAAAAGAAATGAAAGATGTCATTGAAAACTAGAGCTAAAATAATGGCTTTTAGTTCTGTGGAATATTAATGACCTTCATACATACAATTTATTTAGACCCCCGTTATAAAAGCAAGTTTTTTTTTTTGGTACACAATATAGAACAGTTAAATCGTCACCTTATAAGAGTTGAAAACCGTCAATCCTGAATAGTCTATTAATTCACCACCCACATTAAAAGGAAATAAACAAAATCTACAGAACCAACACCTTCTACAATAAATCAATAACAGATTTACTTGAAGAATTTCTACAAGTCCAGTAGTAATGAAGAAACACACGCATTGCCAAAGATGTTGGGCAAATGATTGAAAACTATCACCAAAGGAAACGACTAGATTACTATCATTTGGTGGAAAGTTTAGCAAAATGTTTACCCACGCTTAAATAACTTGCAAGGAAATATTTTGCCTGTCCTCCAACTAGTGTTCCAAAGGAGAGAGTATTTTAGCAATGCGGGCTAATATATGATGAAACGAGAAAAAGACTCTCAGCAGAAAAAGGCGTGAAATTGATGTTTCTCAAGCACAACCTTCCTATATTTACATTTCAATACTAGTGCAAAAAGTAATATAATCCTTTGTAAAAATCTCTTTCATTAAGGTCGGAGGATGGGGAAAGAGGCTGTTGGGGTTCATTTGAGTTGGGTCCCCGTCTCTCACCCTGGTAACAATTAATTAATAATGTGGCTAAATATATTAGGCATACATATATATTAATATATACTAATAATATATATTATATATTATATTATATATATATATATATATATATATATATATTATATCATATATATATATATATATTATATTATATATATAGATTATTGAATATTATTATATATATATATATATATTATATATCCCACGGATGTTAAAATCAACAATTGCCCATCAGCATCCACATTCCGCGGATGCGAAAAAAAAGACATTGATTGGCATCACTAATATATATATATATATATAGTATATATATATATATTATATATATATATATATATATATATATATAATATATATATATATATATATAATATATATTATATATATGGGATTGTGGCCGGATATCGGCAATATCCGGTGTCCGGCCTATCCGGCCAAGTATTTTGACTATCCGGTATCCGGCCGGAAACCGGATAATTACTTCCCTAATAGGTTCTTCCTCGTTTAGGGAAATAATCCAAATAATTTGAAAAATATTTTATATATATATATAATATATATATATATATATAATATTATATATTATATATAATATATATATATATATATCATATATTATTAATATATATATATATATATATATAATATATATATCATATTATATATATATACTATATAATACTTTTTAGAATTTCGATGTTGGGTACCAATGTTATATTATTTATTCATCATTTTGTTGAATGTTACAATACAATTTATCTGAAATTTGGTGGTGACACTTTCATAAATTATGGTAAAAATATGGTAATATTAAAATATTATAATAATATATATACAAATATTAAAATATATGGTAAAAAATGTTGATATTTATAATGGAATTAAGCTACTTAGACACATGTTAATGCAATTTTTTCCACCATAATTTTATTCTCACGTTTAAGTATTGTAATTACTAAATAGTAATTACCACGGCTTATTTTAACGTGTTTAAGCATTGTATTATTTACCACTATATATACGCACATTCTCAGAAATTCATAATAAAAAAAAACACGAATTTATTCTCAATGTTACCCGCCTTCAGTGATAAAATATAAAAATCATAGTAAATGTCAGGGCACAAAACTTGATAAAATGCAATGTTGGAAATAAATATAGTCTGCTATTAAGAAAAAGTGGTGCTACGAATAAATGGTCCAATATCGATTATAACTTTATAGGACAATCATGAACAAAATATTATCGATACTGAGAATCGGTCGATTAATAGTAAACCTCAATATCATTTATAATATTGATAAATTTTACCATCAGAAATAAAAGAAACCTTTATAACATGATCCTTTGAAGAGAGAAAAAACCAAAAAAAACAAATCGATTTTTGATTTTTTTGCAAACGTACAAAGATGGCAACGTGTAAAAATTTGTGGACTATAAATTTTTGGCATTCCACTGAAACTACAATTTTTTTTGGTTTAGTCCTCTAACTGCGGAATGATTTAGGCATTCCGCTAACTGCAATTGCACAACATTTTTCAAATTATCGCAATTGCATTTCCTAATTTATTTTGGTATTCGCAATTGCGGACTTAATTGCGGAACTGTGACCTTCTAAATATATATATATATATATATATAATATTAATATATATATATATATATATAATATATAATATATATTATTATTAATATATATATATATATATTATATATATATTATATAGGTCAGCCTCCAGATTAGATGTCCCATTATGTTGTAAAAAAACTATGATAGCCACGTAAAAAACTGAATACATTTTTGAAATCAGCGCACATTGTAATGGAGGAAAATGAAGAAGAAATATAAAGTGAGAGATAAAAAAAGTAATAATATAATAAATAAAGTAAGGACATAAAATAAAGTGAGATAATAAAAAAAGTAATAAATATTAATCTCTCGTTCCC
>JABUQX010024346.1:0-5000 GCA_015478945.1 Trachelipus rathkii
GAAGAAGCAAAAGCTGAAAATGATAAGCTGAAAAGGAAATATGATTGGTCAATGAAAGGTACTTCAGGAACAAGTTGCAGGAATTATGCGCCTCCAGCGAAAGTTCAAACTAGTAAAACTCAAATTATTATAGAATCAATTTTAGCAAAGAAGAAAATTTGGAATATTAATGAACACAGGTATCAAGAGATACAGTTTTTGATAGGAGAAATATTAGCTGTTGATATTCATCCATATAATTTAACATCTGACATTGGATTCCAAAGGCTTATTGCAAAAGTGTGCTCAAATTACATTATTCCATCAAGAAAGTATTTCACAGACAAAATAATTCCTAATTATGATTCATTATTTATTTATGAATGATTTTTTTTATAAAGTAAAAAAGGCAAAAAGCCATAATAGCAGCCAGACACTAAACAACTACTAACAACTTTAAAAGTTAAATTGGTAGTGTTACTATGTCAAAGCTATCTGATGATTAACTTGGCAGTTATGAAATGGTCTACATGTTAAGGGTGGTTTGGTTTGTTAAATTAGGAAATTAATCGGCCGAGGATTCAGCCAAGAAGTCGATTGTCAAACAATCGATCAATAGGCCGATATTGCCTATTACCGATTTCCTACCGATTAATCGGTGTATTCCTATATATATATATTTATATAATATATATATTATATATATATATATACTATATATATATATATATATATATATATATATATATATTATATATATATTTATACATTATATCAATATATATATATATATATATTGACTAGACATTAGAGTATCACAAAATTTCATTTTATGTGATACAGATAAAATCAATTATCTGTTTAAAACGTTGCTTTCCCTCTCTCTCTCTCTCTCTCTCTCTCTCTCCTTACTCTCTCCTCTTTCTCTCTCTTCTCTCTCTCCTCTCTCTCTTCCGTCTTCTCTCTCTCTCTCTCTCTCTCTCTTCTCTTCTCTCTCTCTCTCTCTTCTCTCTCCGAAATACATATCATAATCACCTCTTTACTTTTTTTCATTTGCTCAACAAATAATCTCTGTTTTGCGATTTCTCACATTTGATAAATCTAGCTTAACGCAGATATGATACAGACAATCTCAGAGCGAAAGATCCCAATGAGATAATTGTTATCAGTATAGACTGACATTTTTCTTCCATTTAAGCTCACAACTACAGGACATCAAGAATACCCCTACTTTCCTATTCGCTAAAGAGCATTATCCTATCTATTTCCTCAAAAACACATATCACCCATCTTTGATTAGAGCTCAGAGGACGGAATTACTCGAAATATATAGCTAAGGATTTTTCTTCATTCTTAGTATATACTTAAAGCTGTAAGGAGGTAAGCTTTAGTCACATACATAATAAGTTATTTTAAGTCTTTTAAAACCACTGATTGTTCGATTTTAAATTATTTGTTCCATGAGGAAAATCTGAGATTGTTTAACTAGACCTAAAAGAAAATGCCCCAAGTGTAATTATTTTTTTTCATTATATTATTATATTATTATTTTTTATTTTTACGTATTTTTTTTAATATTATTATTATTATTATTTTATTATTATTATTATTATTATTATTATTATTATTATTAGCGTAAATTGTAACATTTGTACAAACGGACTCCTACTCCGTCCAACTTGATTCTTTTTAAAGCTGCAGCAGTTCGTTCCCAGTGTATCAACCGACGGACGAGAAAACAATATTTCCGTAACTACGTCTCCACCGTAAATTCTTCCACGCCTTTGTCTTCTGTATACAAGGTTGTGCGTAAAATCTCTCGGAAGCACCATAGGGATCCACCTATACTCCTTGCATATGGCCCACAACCCTCTGATGTTATCTCTGCTCCGGGGATTGTTGCTGATGAGCTGGGTTTTCACTTTGCTTCCTGCTCCAACGAATTAAGATATCCAGAACCTTTTCGATCGGATCGTTTACGAGCAACACCTCCGGACTTTTCAGTTTCCGCTGGAGAGGACCCTTTTTATAACAAACTCTTTACGAGGGTGGAATTTCAGGAGGCATTAAAGCTCTGTAAGGACGGTGCTCCTGGCCCTGAAGGTATTTCCTTCCAGATGTTGAGGCATATTCATCCATCGGCCTCGGCTTTTCTCCTCAGCTTGTATAACAGAATCTGGGTGGAGGGTGTCTTCCCTCCTGTGTGGTTGACAGCTTATATTGTCCCAATTCCGAAACCTGGGAAGGACCCAACTTCTACTGACAACCATCGACCCATCTCCTTAACTTGCAGCACATGCAAGTTGATGGAGAGAATGGTGGCTTTCCGTCTCGTTCCTACATTGGAGCAGCTACACACATTTTCTGACCATCAATTTGGTTTTCGTTATCATCGCTCTACTCAGGATCCTCTATTTCGTTTGAACCATGATGTAAGTGAGTTTCTCGTTTCTCATAAATTGACCCTGGTCGTTTTATTTGATCTGGAAAAGGCATACGATTCCACATGGAGGGTGGGGGTTCTGCGAAACCTTCACTCCCTGGGCCTCCGGGGACAACTTCCCCTCTTCCTTCAAACCCTGATGTCTGATCGTTCATTTCAGGTCCGGTGTGACACCACTCTTTCCAGGCATTTTGTCATGGAAGAAGGGGTTCCGCAAGGCAGCGTGTTGAGTGTATTGCTTTTCGCAATAGGCTTCAACGAAGTGGTCGATACCATCCCCAACTCAGTCCGTTGCTCACTCTATGTGGATGATCTTGCAATGTATGTCACTGGGGCTAAACTCCCTTGCATGGAGCGTCAGCTTCAACTGGCCATCGACAGGGCCACGTCCTGGTGCAGTGCGCGTGGATTCAAATTCTCCACTTCCAAAACGAAAGCGATGCTTTTCCGAAGAAACCCCCGTCGCGGAGGACGAATACAGTCACCTTTACTACACCTGTATGGTTCCTCCATCCAAGTGGAACCAACGGTGAGATTCTTGGGTTTGTTGCTTGATGATCGCCTTACATACCTTCCTCATATTAATCATCTTAAAACTAGTTGCCGCCGATCGCTTGGACCCTCTTACGGCACCTCACTCTAAGACGTGGGGGTTGCAGACAGAAAGACTGTGCTGCACCTCTACATCACGTTCGTGAGGGCTAAATTGAATTATGGCTTTGCAGGGTTGGCAATGATTAAATCAAATTGATTTAATCAGTTGATTAAATCAATTGATTTTTTTATGAAAAAAATCGTGATTTTTTTGATTTTTTTTATTTCATTTTTTAGGCAAATTTTTTTTTTCTAAATTAATAATTATTATTCCTAGTTATCATCTGATTAATGATAAGTATATTTCATCTATAAAATAAGCAAATTCATCAATGTAGTTTCAAATCATTTTCAATAAAGAAATAAATAAAATTAGATTACTTGGATATTATACAGCATATACAGTATATAATTTAAATAACTTAATTAAAATAAATAATAATTATATTTACTAAACTTATTATTAATTAGGTAATAATTAAGATTATTTACTAATTTTATCAAAATAATAATTTAAAAGGCAATTTGTGCCTAAAAAAATCAAAAAAATCAAATAAATAAAAAAAATAAAAAAAATCATTGATTTTTTGATTTGATTGATTTTTTAAAGAAATCAAAAAAATCACCAACCCTGTGGCTGTGCCATCTATGGGCAGACCTTCCAATCATATCTTCGCCTACCGTGACCCTATTCAAAACGAGGGTCTTCGCATTGCAACAGGTTCATTTCGATCATCGCTTAAGGAGAGGGTGGAGGTGGAGACTGAGATAGTCTCCTTGTCCCTGAGAAGAGAGCAGCTTATGTGTTTTTTATTCCTTCGCATTCAGGTCCCTGATTCTTCAGCCTTGTCACCCTTAATAGAGAGATTGCTCCACATTCCTGCATATTGGCAGTTTGCTGGGGTTGTAATTCCTATTTTGAATTTCGTTGGCCTTTCTTTTCAATCAGTTTTACGCTACAATTTCGACAACGTTCATGCGAAATGGATTTATCCTTCCCCCACTGTCTCTTTTGGGATACAATCCTTCACCAAGGCTGAAAAACATCCGACGACGTTGAGGGGTCCTTTATGTCTCATAAAGAGATCCACAAGATCAATTCCTGTCTACACTGATGAGGTCCAAAACGGGATGCGGATTGGGGAGCGTCAGGCTGTCTTCCAGATCTCGCATTTCCCACACATGCCAACCTATGCTCATATTCTATCTGAGCTGATAGATCTGGTTTTGGCTGTAGGCAGCATTAGTAACCTACCACCCGGACGTCATTATACAATCTTTTCGGACTCTAGAGGCGTTCTCTTGGCTCTGCTTGACCGGTCAACAAGAAATCCTTTGGTTTCATCTGTCCAAAAGCTCATCAGCTCTGTTTAATTGAATGGAAGGGGCACTTGCATCTCTTGCTCCTTCCATGTTCGTGTTCCAGGGAATGAAGAGCTGATAAAGAAGCCAAACGTGCTGTCCCCCACCCCCCCCCCCACCGGCAGGTACTAGCAGACGATTCTTCACTGAATATACTGTTGGGTACACTCCCTGCGATTGGTTTTTGAGCGTGTATCTGTCAGAGTTTCCTCTCTTGCTGGAAGACGTGTTCGGCGGAGGATTCTCGTGTCGCCAAGCCACGGAATGCTAAACCTCTTTTAGGTCACTGGTCGTCCTCTTGCAAACAGAGTCGCCGACAGGAGATGATTCTCGCCTGTTTACGAATTGAACACACCAATCTCACGCATGACTTTCACATGATGAGAGAGAGAATCCCCCACCTTGTCCGTTTTGCTCTTCGTGTGGTATTCTTATTCTCGTTCATATATTTGTGGGTTGCGACGCAATCAGCCATCCGACGCAAGTTCTTCCCTGACACACTTTTAATTCCTTTCCGGATCGCCTTGCTCATATTTTATATAATTCCCCCCATTTTCGAAGTGACAAAGTTTTTGCGCTCCTCCATGAGCTGAACATCTTTTATCTAAAATAAACCTTTTGA
>JABUQX010024346.1:10000-15252 GCA_015478945.1 Trachelipus rathkii
CAACTAATTGATTTTTCTTAGGGAGGGAGAGGCATGGCTCCTGTAGCTGAGAATTTCAGTAAGGCTGTTGGAATTTTTATTAAATAAGAAAATTACTCGAGGGCAGCATCCCTGCGACTCTGGCGTAGGCGTAATTAGGGGTGTCATGGGGCATGACTCCCCCCCCAGAAATTTGCTTATTCAATAAAAATTTTGCACAATTCAGGCGTTAAATATAATGGTCATTATATTTAAACTGCTAAATAATGCAAAATCGACAATTCCTTTAACGATTTATGAACATATCTCTCTCTCTCTCTCTCTCTCTCTCTCTCTCTCTCTCTCTCTCTCTCTCTCTCTCTCTCTCTCTCTCTCTCTCTCTCTCTCTCTCTCTCTCTCTTCTCAGGTGCCCATACCAGACGATTTTCCTCCTGTGGTTTCCAAACCTTATGCTTTTAAGGTTTCACTCTGCCTTGGTAAGCCGTTTCGTCTCTCAAATTTTACTTTTTGCCAGAATCGTTAGCTTAAATTCAATCTGTACCAAAAATGTGAGACCTCTCTCAACCCTCTATCAATCATCCTATCCAAAATTATAATCTATCCTTAACAAGGAGATTTAGAAGCATCTAATTCTTTTAATCTTTTCTCATATAGTCTTTTAATTTTTTCTTTTAATATTTTCTCGGATAGTCTTTTAATCTTTTCTCGGATAGTTTTTTAATCTTTTATTCCTTTCTTTTAATCCTTTCTCGGATAGGCAGTATTACTTCCGCAAATAACTTTTTATTGGTTATCTTCTTTCTCCTTTGCTGGTTCTTGGTCTTCTTCCCTTCGGCATTTCGCCGAATCTTTTGTTGTAGCGCTAGACTTATCGCAAGCCTTCGATAGAATTTAGCTCAAAGCTTTGATATTTAGCATCTATCCTTCTCTCTGATTTCCTTTCCGGTCGTTCTCTGATTTCCTTTCCGGTCGTTCTCCGATTTCCTTTCCGGTCGTTCTCTGATTTCCTTTCGGGTCGTTCTCTGATTTCCTATCCGGTCGTTCTCTGATCTCCTTTGCGGTCGTTCTATAGCAGCTGTTGAAAACGTGGTGGTGGTGTTCCTGGGGACTAATCCAAATCGTCGAAACGACATCAAAACAATTTCAAGTACAGCCTGCCGCAGGCGTTAGGATAAGTTAGGTTAGGTTAGGTTAAGTTAGGATAAGTTAGGTTAGGTTAGGTTTGGTTAGGTTAAGTTAAGTTAAGTTAAGTTAAGTTAAGTTAAGTTAAGTTAAGTTAAGTTAAGTTAAGTTAAGTTAAGTTAAGTTAAGTTAAGTTAAGTTAAGTTAAGGATAGGTTAGGTTAGGTTAGGTCAGGTTAGGCTAGGTTAGGATAAGTTAGGTTAGGTAAGGTTAGGTTAAGTTTTGTTGGTCCGTTAGAGAACTAAAATTAACCAGATTTTTTTTTTTTTTTTTTTTTTTTTTTTTTTTTTTACAAATGTCGGCCATTTGACCTGTCGACCATTTGGTTCTGTTCTATCCTCAATCTTTTAATAATTTTCATTAACAGTAATCTTTTATCTTTAACTTCATCAGTTATAGGGTTACTTCACCTTGGATTAATCCTTTTACTTTCGAAGACACCCTTCCCAATTTCAAGTAGCTGACGCTTGGAGAGCGACCTTTGAAAATCTGAAGTCTGGACTTTTGGAGAGCGACCTTTGAAAATCTGAAGTCTGAACTTTCTTGGAGAGCGACCTTTGAAAATCTGAAGTCTGAACTTTCTTGGAGAGCGACCTTTGAAAATCTGAAGTCTGAACTTTCTTGGAGAGCGACTTTGAAAATCTTAAGTCTGAACATTCCTTGGAGAGCGACGCTTTGAAATCTGAAGTCTGAACCTTTCTTGGAGAGCCAGCTTTGAAAATCTCGAAAGTCTCGAACTTTCTCGTATCTTCTACTAAATGTGTGAAAGAATGATTATGGCTAGTAGATAGATGAAGGAACTCTGCTTTGGAGTCTTTGAAAGCAATCATCATTTTTCTACCCCAATTAGAGAGATACGAGAAAGTTCAGACTCAGATTTCAAGGTGGCTCTCCAAGAAAAGTTCATAGACTTCAGATTTTCAAAGATCCGCTCTCCAAGGAGTTCCAGACTTAAATTTTTCCAAAGTCCGCTCCCAAGAAATTCAGACTCAGATTTTCAAGTCGCTCTCCAGAAAGTAGATTCAGCTTTTCATAAGGTCGCTCTCACAAGAAGTTACAGACTTCAAGATTTCAAGGTCGCTCTCCAAGAATAGTCAGACTTCAGATTTTTCAAAAGGTTCGCTCTGCCAACGCGTGCAGCTTTGAAAATTCGGGAAGGGTGTCTTCGAAAGTAAAAGGATTAATCCAAGGTGAAGTAACCCTATAACTGATGAAGTTAAAGATAAAAGATTACTGTTAATGCAATTATTACAAGATTGAGGATAGAACAGAACCAATTGGGTCGACAGGTCAAGATGGCCAGCATACATTTTGTTAAAAAAAAAAAAAAAAAAAAAAAGAAAAAAAAAATCTGGTTATTTAGTTCTCTAAGGAATCCAACAAAACTTAACCTAACCTTACCTAACCTAACTTAACAACTTAACTTAACTTAACTTAACTTAACTTAACTTATCCTAACTTAACTTATCCTTACTTAACTTAACTTAACTTAACTTAACCTTAACTTAACTTAAACTTAACTTAAACTTAAACTTTAACTAACTTAAACTTAACTTAACTTAACCATTTGGGCTTACCTAAAATATTCTTTCGAAACTTTTTTAATCTTTTTTTATCCTAACGACAGCAATGAAGGATGGAGTAATCGCTATAGAAGTGAATAGATGATGAAGTAATGAAGAGAAGGTCATTAATGAAAAGTAGAAAGATAGTTGTAGATAGAACAGAACCTTGAGGAACACCACTATTTATTGATTTAAAGGATAAACAGTGACCATCTACAGCAGCTGCTATAGAACGACCGGAAAGGAAATCAAGGAGAAGGTCACAGTGTGAAAAATAGAAACAGAAAGAAAGAAGTTTAGAAATTAAAGCTTTGGATCAGACTCAATCGAACGCTTTCGATATGTCCAGCAACAGCGAAATATTCACCAAAATTCCAAAAAGGAAGAGGACCAAGAATTAGAAAGAAAAGAAAGAAGATCAAAAGTAATGGCTTCCTATGGAAATCATGCTGGCGATCAGAGATAAGAAGAATAAAGATGTTTCCAAATTTTCCTGTTGAGGATAGATTGGAAATCACAAAAAAGAACAAAAGTTAATCTCTCTCTCTCTCTCTCTCTCTCTCTCTCTCAAAGCAATAGGTGCTTCTAAATCCTCCTTGTTAAGGATAGATTATAATTTTGGATAGGATGATTGATAGACGGGGTTGAGAGAGGTCTCACATTTTGGTACAGTTGAATTTAAGCTAACGATTCCTGCTAAAAGTAAAAATTTGAGAGACGAAACGCTTACCAAGCAGAGTGAAACCTTAAAAGCATAAGGTTTGAAACCACAGGAGGAAAATCGTCAGGTATGGGCACCTGAGAGAGAGAGAGAGAGAGAGAGAGAGAGAGAGAGAGAGAGAGAGAGAGAGAGAGAGAGAGAGAGAGAGAGAGAGAGAGAGAGAGAGAGAGAGAGAGAGATATGTTCATAAATCGTTAAAGGAATTGTCGATTTTGCATTATTTAGCAGTTTAAATATAATGACCATTATATTTAACGCCTGAATTGTGCAAAATTTTTATTGAATAAGCAAATTTCTGGGGGGGGAGTCATGCCCCATGACACCCCTAATTACGCCTACGCCAGAAGTCGCAGGGATGCTGCCCTCGAGTAATTTCTATTTAATAAAATTCCAACAGCCTACTGCAAATTCTCAGCTACAGGAGCCATGCCTCTCCTCCCCTAAAGAAAAATCAATTAAGTTTGCGCGGAATCTCTGACCCAAAAATTTGATATTGTAATAAGCTGATAAACATCGATTAATCGATATTTATACTTACAAATTACATACGATTAATTGATATTTAGAAGAAGTCGTATATTGTCTGTACCTAAAGTAAAACCTAGGATTTCTCTTTATTTGCTTAAACAGCATTGTGTACTTAAGGATATTATTATACAGAGAAAATTAAGTTCTTTTGTTACTAGTACATTAAGAAAGAAAGCAACAACAACAACAACAGCAACAACAACAACAGGACAATAATAATAATAATATAATTAATAATAATAATAATAATAATAATAATAATAATAATAATAATAATAATAATAATATAATAATAATAATAATAATAATAATATCCAACCGACTGAGCCACTATAATAAATGCAGTACTACTACTTCTTCTTCTTCTTCTTCTTCTTCTTCTTCTTCTTCTTCTTCTTCTTCTTCATCTTCTTCTTCAGTTTTGCATGTTTAACAGCATATCCTTTTTAAGGAAGCAAATGCCAGACAACAGATGAAAGAAATGGGCTAATACCAAAAGTTTGTTGCAAAATGAAGCGTACAAATTTGGTAGCAGGTGAGTTTTGTCGAGGGAATGCATTTAGTCTAGACTAGGGTTGTGCCCAGCACCGTAATTTTCTGCACGCACAGGACTAGGAGATTTGTGCACTCACACCTGGCACCGCATGCAGCCACAACGTGCCTCACCGACAGCACACGAGTTGGTTCGCGGCAGGCATCTTTATATTTTTACAATCGCTCAGGCATTGCAAGCGTCGATGGGCACAAGATAATGAGAGAGAGAGAGAGAGAAGAGAGAGAGAGAGAGAGAGAGAGAGAGAGAGAGAGAGAGAGATGAGAGAGAGAGAACTAAATATGTTGGTAATACGGAAAGAAATACACTTCATCTTTTCTATTTGGAGAGATGTTGATGGAAACACTCATATGAAACTACAAGCAACATATGATATATTAATATATATATATATATATATATATATATATATATATATATATATATATATCATATATATATATATTGTGTGCAGCACCGATCGGCACCGTCACGGCACCGCACCGCACCGCATCGCACGGTCCGTCTTTCAATCCTAGTCTAGACATGCCCCATTCCTCCCCTTGTTTTTGTGAAATGTTAATTATAAGACAGTCCCCTTCAGGTAACCGACTACTAAAGACGAAAAAACAATCCTCTCCTTTTCTCTTCTCTCTCTCTCTCTCCTCTCTCTCTCTCTCTCTCTCTCTCTCTCCCTCTCTCTCTCTCTCTCTTCTTCTCGTTCTAGATTTGGCAAATCTCTCTC
>JABUQX010024347.1:0-2500 GCA_015478945.1 Trachelipus rathkii
ACCCAACAGAGGATCCACTACCACATTGCTATGAATGTTTAGCTTATGCTTATTTACTGGAAAATTATTATACGCACAAGCCTATTGAGCAAGTCAATGAAATTAAATAGTTTCAAAAAGCATCACAATTAAGCTAATTTAAGGCTAAAAGGAAATGGAGGAATGATGCCACAGATTCTCAGTGACAAGCTTAATGCAAAATGCTTTTATAGAAACATCTATTAGAAACTTTCATAAATGTGTCGATATTTCAAATGAGCATACTATTTGGGAGTGCATTACAGAGGCATCTGAAGCTCTTATATTCTGCAAAGATCATTCAAAACTTCACAATGATAGCAGCTTCGGCTATCGTTCTTTCAAAAACAATAGGATTAAAGTAGAGTAGTGGATGACAATACACAAGCCCTTAATTTTATTTAATTTATCTTTGCATTAACGACATATAAAGGCAAAAATCTTTTTACACTTTCTTTATTTATTCATTCGCAAATCCTTACTGTATACAATATAAGGATAGACAGGCAAAGTGGTGGATACTTATGGACATCGCACTACCAAAAGATGTGCGCTACACCCTGAGTTCTATCAGTTCTTTAGAAATTTCTTTAGTTTCTGCGCCCTATCCTCACACAACTCAGCATCACTGAGATGATTTTTTCAACGTTCGTGATAATCTGGGCAAATCTAAGAAATAAAAATGCGCCAAAAAAGACGCAGAATAGGTCAAAATTCTTAGCTGACTCTGAATATACATTACACTCTAACTCTGCATCCGTGGAATACTACCTCTCTAACTCTAACCCTAATCTCTTGCTCATGTCTGATAACCAGATGGCTAAGAATTCATCCTCTAACTAGTTTAATATATCCAACTATAGCTTATTTCATAATCTCCGCCTGAAGGGTGGAGCATGTGCATTAATACTCCTGTAACACGTCTCGAAAATCTCGAATCTCCTAACTTCGATGTTCTGTGGCTTAAAATCTTTCTTCCTTTTTCTACAATAATCTTGTGCTTCTGCTGCTATTCTCCTAACAGAACAGATTTTCATGCCTTATTTGATTACCTTACAATTTTTCAAGAGACTGTTATGTCTTCACATCCAAATACTGAGGCCCTCTATTTAGGGGATTTCGATGTTCACAACAATGAATGGTTGGGGTCCTCTCATACTGATTTAGATGGGTAGGAAGCCAAATCATTCAGTATTCTCAACGATCTGAGCAACTAATTAAAGAACCTACACACATTTCGGATCGTCCCAACAAATTTTTGAACACACTTGACCTATGTTTCGCCACTAGTCCTTCTCTCTACAAATACACCACCCTCGCTCCAATCGGTAAATTTGACCACAATCTTATATTTCATAATTTTAATAATTTTTCTCCAACAGCTCCATCCTGCAATATAAGTTTTTTCTGGCACTTTGATGGGCCGATTGGGGGTATTGCGTCGCTTCTATGCTAACTATAATTGGAGTGACTGCTTTGACTCTGAAGAAGCTTCAGCTTCTGCCGATAAAGTGGGAGCTGTAATCGTTGATGGGCTGAGCAGGTTATTCCTTCTTCGACTAATCTTTTTCTCTAAATCCTGTTTTGATTCTTCAAACCTTTCGCCATTTGGTAGAGACAGTGCGTCGGGTGTGGAAAATTCTCGTTCACCTATCACTCTTGCCGCTAATTTTTCATTCAGCTAGAAATGCAGTGCCGGGATACTCTTCGACGAGCAAAGCGGGATTTCATTAAACGAAAGTGCGTTAACCTCCTTGGTTCTCCTACTAGCAAATCTTTCTAGTCTCTTGCCAAAATCATCTCTAAAACTTTTGAAAATCACCATTTTCTTTCCTTATTTCTCTATGGTTTGTTGCTAATACTCAACTGAAGGGCCATCTCTTTGGCCTCCTATTTTCTCTAACTCAACCCTGACGATTCTGGCATTCCTTTCCTCCTCCTTCTCCTCTCAGGTGTCCTATGCCTTTGCATGTGATTACATTTGATCGTGCGATTGGGCTCCTGAAATCTATGAGCGTTAGGAAGGCGGGTGGCCCGGGTGGCATTCCTCCCGAGTTTTTGAGGGAGTGCTTCTGTGCTGACCCACCTCTCTTCACTATATTCTCTATACCGTCAATACTAACACTTTTTCCTATGTTGAAGCACGCACGTGTCCACCTCTTCCGAAAAAAGGAAGCCCTCTGATCCTTCTAACTATCGCCCTATAGCTTGTATTCTATCTAAGATCTTTGAAACTCTTCTCAACCCTCGCTTCTTAGACCATCTGGAATCTCATTCCCTTTTTTCCGATCGCCAGTACGGCTTTCGGCCCTTGAGGTCTGCTGGCGATATACTTTCCTATCTAACAGATTTATGGTTTTCCGCCTGTAGCAACAACTTGGAGACTTGCGTGGTGGCCGCTTTGACATATCCAAAGCATTTGACGGTATGACACACGTCACTGCTCTCCAGTCCCCTCCTTTGGGTTTCTCCTTCTCTTTGC
>JABUQX010024347.1:7500-10000 GCA_015478945.1 Trachelipus rathkii
GAGAACTGTTAATGGGAAGAAAAGTTTGCAAATAGGCGTGGAAAGCTAGGTAATTGCCTGTGTATTTGAGAAGCCGAACGAATTAGCAGGGGTGGAAAAAATATTATTAGTATTATTATCTGACAAAGTAATACCGAACTAATGATAAGTCTATAATTAAAAGGCCTGTGATTGATAATGGTAATTCACTTGTGATTGAACAAACTACGAACTTATTCAATGGTAGTTCTAATAGTGTTGATGATAATTCAAGTGGTATTGAGGCCAATCCAGTTAATGATAGTAAATTTAGTAGTGCTAATACTTGGGATATAACGTACCAACGGGAAAATATCCTGGATATTGGAAATTACATAATTGGAACCAATATTAAAGATGGATTAAAGATTGACTTATTAATGAAATCGTACAAACCACCAATTACGTACGATTTTAAAGATGTTGAAGAGGGAAAAGTGGTCTTTTCTCTATGAATGGCTGGATCTGCACAATTCTTGGCTAGCGTATTCTAAAATATTGAAAGGACCGTTTTGTAGATTTTGTGTCTTATTTAGACCTTCTATCAAAAGAGGTATATTTGACTCAATTATCGTAAAACCATTTATCGTAAAACCAATTATCGTAAAAGACATGCCTTCACGTGCTAAAGCCCATGTAAATTCAGAATCGCCAAAGATGCCTCAGTAGCTGCAAAGGAATTTCGAACGATAATATTATAATAAGCGTGTTAGTGTAACGGAACAACTGCATTTTTGCTGAGCACTTTATTTAAATTTCGAAAAAATTAGCAAAAAATTGCGTACGCTATATCTTCTACCTTAATATTTTTGTGGCACGCCATGATATCGCTATTCGAGGTAGCACTGCAAATACCGGCAATTTTTCGGATTTGTTTAATTTCAGAGAAGAAGCTGGAGATGTTCTTGTGGAACATTTGAAATTAAGCGGAGCAAAGGCCAAATACACATCACATATGATTCAGAATGAACTTGCATTTATTTGTGGAAAGTTATGTAATCAAATTGTGAATGAAGTAAACAATTATGAACATTTTGTCCTTTTAGCAGACGAAACAACAGACATATCAGGGAAAGAACAGCTATTGATTGGTGTTCGCTTCGTTGATAAGGATCTCATGTACGGGAAATCTAGGCTTTATCTTTGTGAAAACCTGAAAAGCTGAAGATATAGCAAGAACTATATTATCTACTACACGAGATATATACAATTTAAATATGAGTAAGGGTGTTGGGCAAAGGTTTGATGGGTGCTCCACCATGGCTGGCAAAGAAATTGGAGTTCAAAAGTTAATAAGAGATCGGTATCCTAAAGCCAAATTTTTTCATTGTTTTTCCCATCATTTAAATTTAGTAATTAATGACCTAAATGCTGTTCCAGAATTTTGAAACACTGTTGGAATTGTAAAATAATTTATAAAATTTTTCCGTGAAAGTGCGTCACGCAGAGATTTGGTTGCAAATATTACATTGTTATGCGAAACACGATGGTCTGCCAAGTATAAATCAAATAGGATATTTTTTGAACATTTTAGTCAAATAAAATTATCATTAGAAAATTTCTCATCTGATTTTGTTGTAACGCTAGCCACACGAACTGCAGCATGTAAGCTTTCATCAGCAGCAGGAAGTCCTAAATTTTTCATTTGTTTAATAATCATGACGAAATATAGTTCATATTTGGTGCCTATAGCAAATATTCTTCAAACTAAAGTAATAATTTTGGATGAGGTTCATTGTTACAGAAAAACTTTTAAATATTTTAAAAACCGATAGAAGTGAAAATAATGCAGTCTCTTTTTAAAGGAATTTTTAAAAAATATAAGAATTTTTGAGAAGATTTTTCATTAGCACGTACAGTATCCAAAACAATCCCAGCCTCTGGAACATCAAAAAGCTCTGTTGAGGATTGCTTCAGAGTTTCACTATTTATACCTTACCTTGATTCTCCCATTTCACCTCTGAGTACCAAATTTTCGGAACACAATATAACATCTATCTTTCTTTTCATTTCCACCCAGTTAGAATAAAATTAACTAAATCAAAATATTTAAAAAATTGAACTCATTGTAACTGAATATAACATTGACATCCTAGTTAGTGAAGCAGAATCCTGGTTTAATTTCTGGAAGGAATCAGATAAGGAACAAATAAATGAGAAAATGAGTTACAGCACATTACTATACAAACTCATTGCACATATTTCATAGCAGTTGTACAAGGTATCAAAGTACTTCCCACACTTCCACCAACTACTTTAACAATTGAAAGGTCGTTTAGTACCTTACGACGTGTTAAAACGTGACTTAGGTCAACTATTTCCAACGAAAGATTAAATTGGGCTATGTTTACTAAGCATTCAGGGGAGAAAAGTTTCCCGTCAAAAACATCAATTCATAGAAGATATTATAACTGATTTTGGGAAAGGAAAAAAAAAGAGAGATATTAAATTCTTATTTTCGAGCTAAAAAGAGAACACTATT
>JABUQX010024348.1:0-12500 GCA_015478945.1 Trachelipus rathkii
AAAAAAAAAAAAAAAAAGGAGAGAATAATAATAAATCAGAAGGAGAATAAAAAATTTATAAAAAAAAGGGGGGGGGAAAAAGAGTAACTACAGCTTACTTTAGAGCTACTACATACTAACGATCTTTATCTACCTCTCCACTCCAATACATTAACTATTTACACTTAATAATGATGAAGGTAAGAGTCACCACCTAATACATCATCTAATAATACATAATCCGCCTTTTATTTGAAGTCTCAAACATTTTAATTTATAGAAATAACTATATAAATATATTTTTCAATAAATTATAAATTTTTCTATCTAACAAAAACTTAGAGATAGTGAATAGATGGAGGAGAGGGTTTTCTTGGTTGATATTTTATTTAAGTTATTATTTTTTTTGTCAAGAGAATGCAAGATAATACTAGACAATGTCAAAGAAAGGTACTTAAGTATATACGTATACTAATATATACTACAGTCAGACTGGGGCGGGAAAGTCTGCGTCGTAGGGTGGGTCAGTTGAGGCACGGGCTGAGTGCGGGTAAGCAGTGGGAGAGAGGTATGAGTGAGGTAATAAAATATAAAGTAATATTAGGGGTGGATAAACTATATATTTTAATAAAATAAGCAACATACAAAGTTATTATTAATAATATTAAATAATTATCTATTATATATTATATATATATATATATTATTATATATATATATATTATTATTATTATTTATTATATATTATATTTATTATTCAATATTTTCTTTGTACCGTAATGAAAGAAATTGTACTGCCGTTTTAATCCTTAATGCGTTAACAAATATATAAATAATTAGACGGCGTTAATCAATAAACAGTTTATCGGTAATCACGACATCGACACGGCAGTTAAGCACGTTAATCGTCTACCCCGCTCTAATCGTCCTTCAACAATAGCTCAGGCCAATCACCCCCGTAAATAATATATTTTGTTAAAATTTTTTTTCTCCTCCTTTCTCGATTACTCAAAAAAATTTGTTAATAAGAAAATTCACTCTATATATATATGATATACTATTCATCCTATACTATCCACAATACTTACCTACCTCATACCTATACCTATCTATACTATATCCTATATCACCCCTCACCTAAACACAATATAGTATATTTTTATTTTTTTTTTTTTTTTTTTTTTATTATTTTATTTTTCTTTTATTTTTTGGTATATACCTACCTACCATAATTTTATATATTTAATATTATTATATTAATATCCTATTATATATATTAGTAGGTGTAGCTTCATCCATCCGCATTCGCCCATCCCCGCAACAACTACACTCACATATACTCACCCTCATATTATTTACCTAATTAAACAATTTTCCGCATTTCTCCCAATGAATGTGTGTGGTTGGTGGGTTTTTTGCGGATAAGCAGATAAGTAATTCATATATAATATGGATATTTGAGACTAAATGTTCCTTTTTTTTCACTTTCTACAATCGCAAAGATGTTCAGACTCGTTGGATTATAGTAGTTTATACATGTCTTGAGTAGGATTAGGAGAAATCAATATGATAGCTGCCTTCTCCTTACGCTTCTAGCAAATCAACAAAGTGATAAGGTCCTGACAGGCTCGATGAAATGCGATTTTTGGTCTTGCATTACTCTTCTTATATGACGGCGTTTGATAGATTTTTTTAACTTAATATTGTGCTATTTAGCTCAGAATATATTCGCTATAGATTGCAACGATGAAAGCTCTGCTAATACCTACTATAAAAGTAAGTTGGACTTTCAAAAGATGGCAGATAACACTCGTGCAGGAGATTAAGATATACAGCTGGTTCAATGCAATATTGTAATTTGAAAAAATTTTCCTAGCTCAAAATAGAAAAAACTTTACTAATTTTTGGTCGAGAAAGCACCAAAATTTGATAATTAATTTTTATGTATTTTATTAGAAATGTGATATTCTCGTATATTATACATATTAAATTATTAATCATAGAACTTGGACATGTTAACTATCGAAAAGGTATCAATTGAAGCTTTTAATATCATAAAATATTAGTACGACAGAACTACCAAAAACTGTAAATTATATTTTATGTGACTTATAATTTTATATTTACTACTGTGTAATGTCTAACTTTGTCAATGTCATTATAATCAGTAACGTTCTACATTTTAATTATTTAATTGCTCTTGAAGGTGACATCTCTTTCTACTCCGCTTGTGACTGGTTTCTGTCCAGTATAGTCTTTGCAATGCATGGAGGCGTTCCTTTACCTTGATACCTTCTTTCCATTCTTAGATATATCTTGATGAATATCGCTTCTCCATGTTCGTTTCGTCCCTCACGGCCGCCCACAACTTTTCAGGAAGAAGTCCAGGTGAAAATGTAGGAAATAATGGATCTGAGGTGACATGTTGCACCGCAATTGACCGACTACGTTTCTATGAAGTTTTGTTATCCCATTATTCAGAGGCGTCAGCTTGTATGCAACTCTCGCTAACGATTTTCCTAGGAAACCATGAACAACATCTTTAAATGCTTTCCATGTTGACTTCTAATGGCCAGGGGCGAAGGAGGAAGCTCTAACGCTCAAAAGTATAACATCACCTAAGAAAGATATTAACAAGAATTCTGCGCTCGCCGGGGCACGAAAAGATGCCTTCTTATAAACTTAGCAATTCACTGAGTTTTGAAATTGTTTTCTGAGGTACTGATTATTTCCTCACATCCTGGAATAAACCCAATACGTTGAAAATTCTTCATTTCTCCACAGTTTGATGTGTAAAGAATTGACAAAAAATTTTGATACAGCTCAGACAAGAGGAGATATGCTTGGACATTCCTCCTTCCCCTCACCATATGCAAGAAATTCTTCCCTAGACATGAGCCAGACCATTTTTACGTTTTGTAATGAGAAGACCTTATCCGTACTTCCCAGTTTACAGAGGTAAACAGCAGTCTTGGTTGTAATCCCAATTGCATGTCCAACAGTATGGCAATCCTTCAAGTCTCCACAAAGGTGCCAGCGATGGTCGGGTGTATCTAATTTCGATCAGTTGTTCTTTGATTTTTGCATACGTTTCTTTAATTCCTCCAGAATGTCCAATAGGAAATGATGGAAGTGTTCTGGCATTCTGTAGCAATACAACAGGGCCCTCCTTAACCATTCATGCCCGCCCCTAGGCAAAAAAACAAATCACCCTAAAGCAATGATGTAAAATTAACATA
Organism: Trachelipus rathkii; assembly: GCA_015478945.1. Taxonomy (NCBI): domain Eukaryota; kingdom Metazoa; phylum Arthropoda; class Malacostraca; order Isopoda; family Trachelipodidae; genus Trachelipus; species Trachelipus rathkii. The sequence continues at coordinate 3,219 of JABUQX010024348.1, forward strand.
TCTATATATATATATATTATATATATAATATATATTATATTATATATATATATATATATATATATATATATATATATATATATAATATATTATATATTTATTAATAATCAGATCTAGTATACAATATATAATATGTATTAAATAATAGATGAAACGCAATATATGTCTGAATTTCGTTTTTACAGTGTGTTTAAAATTTGATTTTTAATTACTTTTGGCCCTTGAACTTTTAAATATAGGTTTTAATGTTTAAATCAATTTACCTTACCTTTTTTTTATTCGTGTATTTGTATGGGTGAAAAACAGCGTTAGTGTTTTTAACTTATAGAATTTTCATATTTTACATATTTACTGTAAATAAGTCATTTAACTTTTTAACTATTTACGTTTTTAAAATTGGCGTTTTAAATGTGTGAATAACTTTTAAACCTGATCATTTCACGTTTTTTATCTCATTAGGTGCTGTCTTTTGTTTTGCCATTTTATGGCTGCTTTGTTTTTTGTTTTCTGGGTGGTGTTTTTTGTTTTTTGTTGGTTTGTCTGTATTTTCATTGTAAGATCTAGAATCTGCATCTTTAGTGTGCGCGGCTTACTATTCTTGACTTTACTAACATCCGTGGCTGCAAACTAACTCTGCAATCCGGGTAATACCACCTCTCTAACCTAACCCTAAACCTTTTGCCTCTGTCTATGCCCGATGCTTAGGAATTTCATCCTCTAGCTTCGTTTATTGTCCAACTCTAACCTTATTTCATAATTTCCGTCTGAAGGGTGGAGTATTGTGAGCTATGGTAACACATAAACTACTCCTGCAAGCACGTACATCCTTAGAATCTCGAATGCTACTAACATTCGATGTTCTGTGGCTTAAACACTCTTTTCCTTCCTTCTACTACAATAATTCTGTGTTTCTGCTAATGTTCTCCTAACAGAACAGTTTGCCCGCCTTTTTTGATACTTTTACAATCTCACGAGACTGTTTATATCTTCTCATCCAAATACTGAGGTCTTCTATTTGGGGGATTTCAATGTACACAACACTGAATGGTTGGGTTCTCTCATACTGATTTAGGTGGGGAGAAGGCCGAAATCATTCAGCATTTCTCAACGATCTGCTGCAGCAACTAATTAAAGAACAAAACACACATTCCGGATCGTCCCCAACCCATTCTGAACACACTTGACCTATAGATGTTTCACCACTAGTCCCTCTATAAATAATCACACTTCGCTCCTATTGGTAAACTTGACCGAGAAAATTAATATTTCTTAAATTTTAACATCTTTCCCATTAGTTCCATCCTGCCCTATCTTGTTTTTCTGTGCACTTTACTCGTGCCGTATTGGGTGCCTTGCTGTCGCTTACGCTAACTATAATCCGGAATGACTGTTTTGATATCTGGTGACTGCTTCGGTTTTCTGCCTGATAAGGTGGCGGAACTGTAATCGTTAATGGGATGAGCAGGTTCCTTCTGCGACTAAATGCTTTCTCTCCTCATAATCCATGGTTTCAATCGTGCTTGTTCTCTGGCCATTTCAGGCTTGAGACGGTGCGTATCCGGAATTGGAAAAATTCTCGTTCCTCTATCACTTGCTAATTTTTCATTCAGCTAGAAATGGTTGCAGGATACTTCTTCGATGAAGCAAATGCGGGTTTCATCAAAACGAATGGCGCTAAACCTCCCAGGTTCTCCTACTGACAAAAATCTTTCTGGCCTCTTGCCAAAGAAATCTCTACCAACTTCTGTAAATCTGCCTTTCTCCTCTTATTCGATCTGATGATCTGTGCTAATTCTCCAACTGAAAAAGGCCAATCTCTTTTGGTCCCTCCCTATTTCCATCTAACTCAACCCTGGAATCGATTCTGGCATTCCCCTCTCCCTCTCCTTTTCTCCTTTCAGGTGTCCTATGCCTTTCCTGTGATTACATTTGATTGATCGGGTGCATGGACTCCTGAATCTATGAAACGTTAGAAGGCGGGTTTTCCGGTGGCGTTCCCTCCCCGAATTTTGAGGATGTGCTTCCGTCTGACTGCCTCCCCTCGTTCACTATAATTCCTAGTCCAAAACTAACACTTTTCCCCTTAGTGTTGGAAGGGCGCACACGTCAACTACACATCCTTCAACTCATTTCAAATTCTGCGTCCCTCTTTTACTTCTAGAATTGCCTCTCGTCTAATCTTTCCGATTCTATTCTCTCTCGCTGATTCTGGAATTAGGAATTTCCGGGTGGGCAGTCGCTCTGAACCTTGCGAAAATTTTAATGCTTAAGAGATAACTTCACTTACATAAATCTTCCCTCTTAAATACGACTGCCCTTCTCTCCCCCCATCACTTTCTTCTCCTATCCTCTTTCGACGCCGCTCTCTAGTCTCTCTCCCTGCTCGCACGACATCACTAAACCATCTCTTGCGCCTCTACACATAAACAAAAAAAAACCGTTATGCCGGACCACACCCTTACATCCCACCAACGGCGTCTTCTTGCTAGGTGCGGCCCCTCACAAGAAAACTGGGAGTCTCTGCCTTAGACCTGCCGAGACCTCCTTTTCCATCTTCTCAGTTACTCCTGCCTATATAAGGGCCGTTCATTTTTCCGCTCCTTTATGTAGTTGCTTTTGCTCCCCTCTCTATATCTTGGGGTGGGCTCTGTCTCACCCGTTTCTTTCTGGATCCAGGGTTCGAGTAAAGCCAAAAGAGCTTAAAACTGTTTTCGTAACTTTCCATCTTCTCTTGACCCTCTATTCTTTGCGTGCGCGATGTTGGTTGCTTTATCTCTTTTTATATAAGGTACTGCGCAGCGCATTGGTGCTCGTAGGAATCTTTGTCATCTCGCGTACCATCTCTCTTTTACGCTTTACGAACGTTCCCTCTGTATACACTAGGGGTGCTGTTGTCCTGCGCACGATTTTGTGTGGAACTTTGGTTACTCCAGGCTATACTTCCTGCGGTGCTTCCTTTTCTTTTTCTGCGCACCTTCGGTTCTGTGGAATTCTCTTCCATCTTCTGTGTTTCCTGGTGAATTTAATCTCCCTCACTTTAAAGCCTGCTCCTGTGCTCATCTGCGTAATTTGCGTTAAGTGTGAACATTCTGAGGCGTGCAACACCCCTCCTTGATAGAGCTTTGCCCGTGAGTGGGTGGTGACAACTGTAATATCTATTATATATAAAAAATATTATAATAAATATTTTATATATAAATAAAACTATTATTATATTATTTATTATGTATATAGTATAGTTTCTTTATTTATATTTTTATATTTATTATTATATATAGGTATATATAGGTATATAAGTATTTTTATTATATATTTTATTTTTTTATATTTATTTATAATATTATTATTATATTATAATATTATATGTATATAGTAGTATATATATAAGGTAAGGTAAATTTCGATTTTTTATATTTTTATGTATTGATTTATATTTTATATCATTATATATTTTTACTCTAGGTATATTCCCCAATTTTTTTATTTATTTTTTTTTTTGCTGTCGTTGTCTGCCGTGCTGTTCTTTATGCCGACCTAGGGCCGCCCTCATATTCTGCGCGCCAGCATTTGCTAGTTTGCCTAAGGTGGTTAAGGAAGGGCTCTGGCCGGCCAATACCAATAACAGCTTATAAACTTATTCTTAGAAGAATCTATGAAGTCTCCAGTCTTCTGGCTGTATTCGTAAATTCAAAGCATGTCATGGGCAAAACCAGGCACAGTCACAACAGGCAACAAGGAGATTTTGAATTTCGAAAAGTATTGATTCAGATCGTGTTGGCGAGTCGCTGTATTTGGATACATTAGACAGGGTTGAGGTAGTAGTGAGAGATTCCGTTTTCCTTGAAGCCTTGATGCAAGAGCTTCTGATTTTGACTTTTAGGTTTGGGTCTAGGTCTTCGAATAATTTCATTTATTTTCCTATGCTTGTACAAATAAATTGGCTGTATCATATATTTTCTTTGCAAGTTGTCCAATCACAAAATCCGGACTCATTCGATGAGAACGGACCACACGTGGTTCCTTCACTATCCATCAATCCTTCATGCTACGTTTTTCTGACTTCCAAATTGTACGTGGTATCTGGAGGAATACGGTAGGGAAACCGTCTGCATCGGGGACTGCGTAGGCATCGGCTGACGGGATTTCAGGGTACTTAACAGTCGCCTTTTCTTTTTCTTGACAAATTAATGACTAATGGGAGGTATCATGCACAAATAGCAATCGTTTACATGATTTCAGGGCCCCTCAAAATCATTGGAATGGCAAAAAAAGGCCATCAGAATTGTATTGATCTCTGTCTCATCCCATCCCCGCGTCAGGCGCACAATACATGTATTGCACGACAATCGTGCGGAGTCCAGTGCTTTGTCCTGTCTCCCTACCTGGATACCCTTGGGCGCTTTGACCTCTCCTAGAAAAATAAAGACGCCGAATACTATAACAAGCCTTAAAGCCTGGAGTAAATCCGACCGTATTTGGTCAGTAAAAAAGTTAGACCAAGACCACACCGTAAACCAGAACTGTCCGTCCGAATTTTTACAATTGCCTTGTGGCTAGCTCTCGTTATTTTTTAAATCTCAAAATTTGGATTATCACTAAACTGACATATCTTATTGAAATATATTATATTATATTATATTTATTTTATATATATATATTACTAATTTAGGTTTTTATATTATATATAATATTTAAGGTGATAATAAATTAACTAATATAATTAAAAATAAATAATATAATAATATAAATATATAATATATATTTATATATATTTGTTATATATATATTATATTATAAAAAGTAGTAGTAGTACTTATATATTTATTTTTATATTTTATATAAATTTATAATATTATTTATATTTAATGTATATATATTATATATATTTATATATATTAATTTTTTAACAAGAAATACACAGCATTTCCACATTTTAGCAACTTGATCGACCAACTAACTGTAGGTTCCCCCAATTGCTGTCTGGTACAGTTTGTAACGTTACCGGGATGCCTCACCATATAGCCGAAGGGGTTATATAGTTTACATTGTGTATTAAAAGTAAATATATGTTTTTCATGTACTTTAAGCAATGAGAATTCGTTTTAATATATTACATTGAATCATCAACCGGAATTATGGTGCTTCGTATGCCAATGAATAAGAGAACCAATTGATTCGTCACCGAAATGAGTTGCGCGGAAACGCAGACCAGCCGAAATTCATAACGTGCGAATACCTGGAAACATCGGAGCTAAGGTCAAAATTTCCAAAGGGTCATTGTTCGGTTTTCGTCGCATGTTTGGAATGATTAGGAAATAACAGATGTTTGAATTCGGAAAGATTTTTCACTGTTGAACCAAGTGATGCAGTGAGATTTCAACGATGGACGCAGTGTGTAGTGAGCGGAACGTTGTTCTGGATTCCTAAGAGAGAGAACCCCAATTCTCTTTGAATCCACCACAGTGTTCTACAGAAACAGACGAGTTTAAAAAATTATTTAGATATAGCCTAAATAGTGATGAAATGCTTGTTTAAGGTAAGTAAATTTTTTCCAGCTCATAATAAAAGTGAATAAGATTTCAGAAACAGCATACATTTTACCTATCTGTTATATCTAAAACCATTGCTGAAAATCCATGAATCGTTCTTTGGCTTCTATGCAGCAAAGAAGAGTCTTGTTCCCGAGGTGTCAAAAGACACTCTGTCACTGAATCGAAGATATACAAAAGCGAAAAAATTCTGGAATGAATGAAGATACATTGGGTTGATATACGTGGATAGTGTAAATAGTAACTCTCCTGGAATTCTTTATATTCCCTCAACAAGTGTATGCTAGTGAAGCGTCATTTCATAATGCAGATCTCATTTACAAAGAAAAGAGAAAAATAGACTCTCCCTTGTAAGGGCTCAGAAGCTTTAGTTTTTGAAAGCATAATTTGAGAAATTATTAATTTCATAGTATTATTATTATTATTATTATTATTATTATTATTGATTGAGTTGTTGATTAGTGAGTAGTGTATGGAGTTGATTGAGAGGTGGTAGTTTAGTGGGGTGAGTTAGTATATGGGATTTAGTATGTATTATTATTATTTATATATATTATTTTTTATTATATATATTTTATTTATATATAATATTTTATATCTATTTTTATTATATTATCTATTATATTATATATTTATATATTTTATTTATTTATTTATTACCCCTATCACTATCATACCCTACCTACCCACTCACCTATACTAACCACCCTACTATATTTTATATTATGACTTTTCTTCCAAATGGTGGAGGCGGTAATAGAGATTAGTGGTTGTTGCAAATGAGTTGGTTCTCACTTTTCCGCTATACTCTGTTAACCCACAAGGTATAATTTATAATAATAATAAATTTATATTATATTTATTTATTTATATTATTATTTTATATGATATTATATAATAATATATATATAATATATATAATTATTATATAGTAATAATTTTTCAATACTCTACATTAAAATAGGTAACGACATACACTCAAGATTTATCTTTGGGTTAGGATGATATTATTATTATATATATTAACTTATATATATAATATATAAAATTAATATATCTATAATAATATAATATACTATAATTTATAGTAATATAATATAATAATAATATAATATAACTAATATAACAAATAACATATAACTATAATATAATATATAACTATAATATCAAAATAAAAAATATTTATAGAGAGAGTAGAGAGAGATGAGGGATGAAAGATGAGAGAAGAGAAGAGAGAGGAGGAGGGGAGAGAGAGGATGTAGGTAGAGTAGTAGATAGGAGTAGAGAGAGAGAGAGAGAGAGGTAAATTCAAATTACTTTTTTTTCAAATTTCTTCGTACGATTTTACGCCTGAATCGCAAAGTCTTCGTTTCCGTGGAATTCTTCAGTATTTTTTTCATTCGTACAAGCGAAAGGTAATAATGTCCTGGCCTGGCCCTATATATTTAATTTTATTTTATATTGAATTAATAAGATATATTATCTTTCTGTAATACGCCTGATAGTTAATAATTTTAACTCTAGAACCAGAGTCTAGGCCCCCCACCAGGCAATAGTTTCCTAATATGAAATATTAGATATATATATAATTGACTATATGCTAAAAGTAGTTTTATACTTTAAAATTATTATTAATAAAATTTGTATTCTTTTTTTTCACTTTCACAATAATGTTCTGTGTTTTATTTAAATATTTGTTATTAATTTACTTTTATTCAAAAAGACTCAAAATATATTGGGTAGGAGCTACCTACCGACACTTACACTAATGTATAAACTACTTTTTTTTTTGTCGCCTCCTTTCAGTGCGTTACCTTTGAAGATTTATACTTTGGTAGGATGATATTTATATATATATTATATAATATATATATATATAATATATATTATATATTTATATTAATATAATTAATTATATAAACGAGTTAAATAATCCTACCCCTCACCTATCACTAAATATATATATAATAATATAAATATATAATTGAAAGAGACAAAGAGAGAGCCGAGCGAATCGCCGAGCAGCAGAGGAAAGAGAGCACGAGAGCAGAGAACGAGAGAGAGAGAGAGCAGAGGACGAGAGACGAAGACGACGAGAGAGCAGAGCAGCAGAGAGACGAGAACGCAGACGGCGAGGAGAGAGCGCCCGCACGAGAGGTATTAACCAGAATGTCGTTTGTTGGTGGTCGAAATTGTCGGGTACGGGTGATGTCGCCTGAACCGAAAAGTTTATTCGATTATACGTGGATTACTCCGTATTTTTTCATATCGTACCAGCAAGGTCAATAATGTCGACCTGCCTATGATATTAATTATATGAAGTAAGAAAAATCTCGTGAAGCACGAATGCTTAAAAATTTTACTACTTAAGAACAGAGTAAAGGAAGAGACAAATGTGGGGGGTCAAAGGGGTGAAGGTTGGGGTAGGTGATGGTGGATGAGATTGGCCGTGATGGCTGATGGGTAGGTGGGGGTGTTTTTTTCTTTAAGTTTATTTTATAAATTACTCGTTTTCTTTTTTTTCACTTTCAAATAATATAATTCGTACATTATGTTTAGGGGGGGTTAGGACGTTTAATGCTTGGATTTTGGGCAAAAGAGTGCGTCTAGCGACTGAAAAAATGATTGGTGATGGAGCTCACCGTACCGCACCTACCGCTAGGAACAATGCTAAATACGCCCTCGATATATATCATAATTATATATATATATATAATATATAATAAATATTTATTATAATAAATAATATAATATATATAAAATAATATAATATATATATGAAAGTGCTCTGGCATAAGACTTTAAAGAACTTAACTATCAAATCGCTTATCACCGCATCCGCAACATCCCGCGGATAAGTGCATTTTCATGCTATCCGCATCCGCATCCCGCCGGATAAGTGAAATAATCAACCATAACGACTACACCTCTAATATATTAGTATATATATTTATTATTATTTATATATATATATATAATATAATTATTATATTTATATTATATATATATATATATTATATTATATACTAGAAAGCCCAGTTCGAGTAACCAACGAAAAGAAGTTAATTTGACTCATTGGAACAGGCAACAATCACTAATCTCTTTCTTTCTAAAGCGAACAATAAGAAATGAGACTACAGCAAAAGAAAAACAGTTTAAACATTACGAAACGAGATAATACACCCGGTGTAGGAATAACACATTTTCATGCCATTGACAGAGGAGCGTTTAGGAAATATTGGAAAAAAAAAGTTTATCTGTTATCGAAATTCAATCTAATACAATTTATAATCACGGATAAGAAAAATAAAGTATTTATAAAAGCGTCGGGGTGAAATTAAGGATAAACGAAATATAAAACGAGTGATAGGGAAAAATTATTTTAACGATTTATAAACACAGCTTATCAAATAAATCACAATGTAACTCCAAGTAAGGTAATAGGTGGCCGCGTAGAGCTGGTGGGTACTTCGAAATATAAACGAAAGCTAAAGTTTAAAACCGAAAAACAATATAACTAGATAATACAATTAACGGACTTAACGCCTTTTACCGTAATGAGAGAGACACAACCTTAAAAAATCACTTAATACATTTTAAATACATAAAAATACGATCACCTTCAGGACTATTTACATAACTCAAAAATTCTTGTTAGGTATGGCCAGGGGTTTTGTGATCGACTTCCTACAAGTGTTTCACTCTCAGCATTAGCAGAAGCTAAACTACACAG
>JABUQX010024348.1:17500-31814 GCA_015478945.1 Trachelipus rathkii
GCGGAGGCGAGTGGATCGATATGCTCCATGTCTCTTTCATTTAATTAAGGTTTGCTTTCAGATTCATCTTCAATTTTGTATTTCTTATTATATACAATTTCTTTTATAAAATCTTCGACAATAAATATCCGATCCAAACATTCACTCCGGATCAAAGCACGGATGCGTAATTTATTTTGTGCGGATGCCCGGATGCGGATTTATACTCTGCAATCGACCTACTAAAAACACGCCATGAATTCTCATAAACCTTACCGAATTAATCGCACCGCCATGAACCTCTCATAAACAACCTTACAAAGAGTCACGAGGGTGAGTTGGGATGTGTCAACCTCTCAAGGGGGGTGTATTCGAGAAACAGGGGATACGCGTTCACGAGGGGATGGGGGGGGTTTTTTTTTTTTTTTTTTAGTTTTAGAAAATGTACATCTTAATTTTTTTCAAATGCTTAAACATCAGAGCTTGTACATTAATTTTGAACTGGTAACTTCCCGGTCGTTGGAAACACAGTCTTAATGTTGCGTTTAGGCGATGTGAATCAAATGGATATGGGAAGATGTGCTAATTAGTTCAATTGTTGATGGGAGTGGTGGGGGGGGGCACGTTAGTAGGGGGGTCTGGAATAAATTGGAATCAAAATAAGTTGAAGAGGGTCTTGGGTCATAATTATGGGGCTTTCAAGAAAGTTTTGGATAAAAATCAATCAAGAACTTTAACAATTGAAACACCAGTCTATTTATCTACCTTGAGAAAGACAGACAGCCAATTAGAGAGAGGATTAAATAAGGTATAAATGAACAATTGTCTGTAACAAAAAAGTCTCATGGAGATAATGTAGTAAAGTGACGTAATTTTGAGTTTTAACAACACCTCTGTCCTGCACTAGAAAATGTCATCAAATTCAAGACCACTTACCTAATAGAAATTGGTATCAATCGACTAGAGGCAATATACATGCCCAATTGTTTCTTAAAAAAGTAATAGGTTCAATAAATTAATTTAATTTATTTCAAAGTAATGTTGATGCAATTGCATATCTTATAGTCTAAACATCACAGATGTAGATGGATAGTACCCTCATAAAGAAAAACGAACTCTTTGTATATCATGTGTTTCAGGTTCATCTTGAGATTTGAAAGATATGGTTATGGAATTATGTTTTAAGGCTTACTAAAAAATATTACAAAAAATATTTTTTTTAAATTTTGTTTGTGATTTTGCAATATTTAAAGTTAAACTATATTAATAATGGTGTACAAAGTTCTAATTTTTATAAACTTTTTTATACTATCAATTTTGGCAATATCTAATAGCAGTTTAAATAGCACGCAAGTAAATAACGAGTCTATTAATATAGAACCAACAATTATATATATTAATACAAGTGATCTAGAGGAAAGAAACTTTACGAATTCTACATTATATGAAAATGTAACGGATGGCAATGAAACAACAACAATACTTCCCGAAACCACAGAATCGCCTACAACGCCATCTAGCGGGGAAGACATAATTTTGGAATCAAGAATTTATGAAAGAAATTTAGAACTGCAAGATTTTTGCACCTGTGACTTAAAGGTAACTTAAGACGTCATTATTTTATTTTTATTTTTTATTTTTGTTCTGAGAGCGGACTTCACCACCGAAGGGCATAAGCTGTCCCCGTAGTAGAGATATAGAGATATTATTAGTACTACAATGAGTGTTATAATTTTCGGACCACTTTGTGTGTGTGTGTGTGTGTGTGTGTGTGTGTGTGTGTGTGTGTGTGTGTAGGTGTGTGTGTGTGTGTGTGTGTGTGTGTGTGTGTGTGTGTGTGTGTGTGTGTGTGTGTGTGTGTGTGTGTGTGTGTGTGTGTGTGTGTGTGTGTGTGCAGTGTACCTTTCTGTCAAAATTTCCCGCCAAAAAATAAAAACATTTAAATTACATTTGTATTTAGCAAAATCTATTTCTAAAGTCATATATATTTTTAATATTTATCGTGGTAAAAAAAAATTTCAGGAAAATAACTAATATTTGTTTTTACTTTTTAAAGTATTGCTGGATTACTTTATGCTCGAAAATGTCAAAAATAGTATATGAATTTATTTTCAGTTCTAAAAGGGCATATCAGAAAATTGCCCGACAATATTCCTATCTATCTGACCTACCGGTAATACTGTGCCGTCCCTCCCTGCAGACAAAATACTGACCTTCAGTCAATCACGAGTTCAAAGCAAGTGAACCACTCTCAATGAGAGCTCACGATGCTCTTCATTTTGGAATTGCCTGTAAAGGAGATTACCAGACTTCTTTAGTTTACCTCTTTGTAATAACATTAAGAGTAAATTCGAATTTTTAAAATAATAATAATAATAATAATAATAATAATAATAATAATAATAATAATAATAATAATAATAATAATAATAATAATAATAATAATAATAATAATAATAATAATAAAAGGCCCAATTTCTAAATTCTAGGGTTTTGTTTTTAACATCTTTTACTTTTTACATGCCTTTTATTATTATTATTATTATTATTATTATTATTATTATTATTATTATTATTATTATTATTATTATTATTATTATTATTATTATTATTATTATTATTATTAAGGCATGCAAGATAATAAATTAGTTTTATAAGCCACACCCTAGTAAAAATCGAAAAATGCACCAAATACAACCAATATAAAGTTAATTTTTGAATGTTTCTGGCATGTGGGTTATAAGCAGGGATGCGGAGCCAAAATTTTGGCTCCCGCTCCTGCTCAGCAATTTTAAAATTCCCCTGCCCCGGCTCTGGCTCCAAACCCCTTAATTTATAGTATTTTGGGGAGAGTTTCCCGGTCCGGCTCCGGCTCCGGCTCCGACTCTGGCTCCGGCTCCGACTCCTGCTTTACTAGAAAAAGAATTTCGGCTTCGAATCCACTCGGTACTTTGTGAGTCCGCAGCCCCGGTTATTAGATGTATTATATAATTAATATTCTTTTCGGTGAATATATTTTTGTCACTGTGTTTGGAGCAGAAAGCATTTCCACAACATACGTTGATTCTTGAATCGAAGAGTTGGGCAAAAAATAATTTGTTCTCAGTGAAACCATATGAATCATAATCGCATTCCGCATTCCATGATAAGATATCAGTCCATGTTTCATTTATTTATATTCAATTTATTCAATAGGCATCTTCCTGTGATATTATTTGTAGCGATCCGGATTGCTCTTCTGATAATATAATGGTCTTTTTCCCTTTGCAAAAGTCTTTTTTCCCTATTCTATCTGTGACTAACAGCAGTAGGAGCACGGAGATAAATATTAATTATATGCCGAATAGTGATTATTGAATAAACTAATTATTATTTTTAATGTTATATGTATAATATTAATTAATTTATTTATGAATTTCATTTATAATCGAAATAGGTTCCTTTCTCTTATGTATAGCGAACAAGAAACTAGTTCGTTTTTTGCTGTTTTTTGGACGATCTTGGCCTAGTTGGGACCGTGATGCCATCTTCAACTAATCTCATCTAACATTATAATAATCAATTCTTCCTTAAATTCTGCTTTCTTCATTAACTAATTCTAACATATAGGACCTTTTGCAAACCAGGGTCAAGAAATACATAGTAAGTAATATCTCAATGGATACCATTAAATAAGGTCTCTTTGGTGTGAAAACTTATTTTATATATCACAAAAATAACTGATATTTAAAAATTATAAATTGATATTATTATTATTTATCGAGAAAAAAGAAATTGTGCTTTTTCAAGAGCTATGGCAAGAAAACTCTTTTTTCACCACACTGTTATGATTTTTAATTTTCATGTAGGCTACTTTCTTGCCTAATGAACAAATATTGCAAAGGAAGAGATAATACTCAGATTTTGAATGTAATTAGCAATAAGTATACTGTGTGCTGTTTCTTATATTGAGAATAATACAATGAATGACTGATAAAAAAACCATTGAATTAAAATCACTGTCCAAAATAATTCGACCTTTATCATACAAAATATTGATAGTAGTATTTAAATGTGCAACCCTCCAAAAAGAAAAAAATCGTTTTTAAAACAAATTAATCTATGCTTTCAGACTATGGATTGTCTTATCGTTGTTCTGATATGAAAGGTTTAGTATGCAGATTTCGAGCCATATCTTTCAATTCAATTTTGTTGAATATTAGTACACTTCACATTAAATAATATCCGTTAAAGAAAAAAATATAGAACCCCAAATGAACGTTAAAGATTGGATGTATTACAATAAAATAATGTAATACGATGAGTTGATGAGGTCGATTTGGAATATTCCAAAAGCCAATATTAAATTAGGGTAGGAAGTTAATGTATTTCTGCGCGTCATAATAATCTTAAAAATAGTTTTCTACTTTTTTGTAATTTGATGAACTTTTTGAAATCCTATATCTCAACTTTGAAAAATATGCAGGGAAATTGTATAACAGCGACGATCAAAAGATACAAATAATCATATCGAAATAAATCAACACTTTGAAGACGCCGTTAAATTCTTCATAATTATATCGTAAAATTCTTAACTGAAATTCCTAAAAATTGAAGTTGTGATTCACTCTTTCCCCTTCTTGATATAATGGCCTAATTTAAGTGCTTTTATGTTTTTAACTAAAAGGACCTACGAAGGATTTCGTTCCCTGACACGACGAAAATTAATAGTAGATATTTTACCATTGGATTTAACCTCTGCACTTTAATTATTAACAGAGGATATGATATCTAAATTGTTTTGAACGATAGTAGAGATAAGTAAATAGTGTTCTAGAAAACTTATGATTCTTGAGTTTAAAATAACCCTAATTTTATCAATTATTAATTTCATGAATAATTATATATATAATAGTATTATATATAATTGAACATTTAATATTTTATCTATATTTTTAGAATATATTATTTCAAGCTATGAAATCAATTTAAAATTATAATTCAAACTATAGCATTAATGAAGATCGCTCACACTTCAAATTTTATATATGAGTAAAAAATTTAGATAGTCTCTAGAAGAAAATATTTTTATACTTTATATAATGTTTGAAATTTCTTTTATTCGAACCTTTAAGTTCTATCAATATACCACAGAGACAACAAGAATAGCCGCTGTGTTTTTATAGATTGCACTTTTAATCAAACTGTTTTTAATATGGATATATATATATATGCATAAACATTTATATGATAAATATTACTCCGGTTGATCATTAAATTTTTCATGTTGTTTCAGACCTGATTCTGATTTATTAAAAAGCAGTAAAGATTTACGTATTCGTACTATTATAATATTAACTATCAGGTCTTTATTTGTGTAAAAGTTTTTAGCGGAAATTCATTCGTTTCCCAACGTTTTAATTATTGGTTGTGAAAAGTTTTCCATATGCGACTTAATTTAACGTTATTAAAACTCATCAATTTATTGTAACTGTTTGTTTTAGTTTACGTGATAATGGTTAGCGTTTTGTGGCCTCACCATATTTATCACTTATTTATATTTATTTTATATTTTCTATTTTTATATCCAATTCAATGTTCTTGCTACTATTTTGTGTCAACCGGAACGCGAGTTCCTAGGAATAATTGTGTGTTATGGTTGCTCCTTCTGCCTTGGGTGCAAATAATTATGTTTGTACTCTCTCTCAGTTTGATATGGTGTGTATTCGGCTAGTGGATAGATGCGAGAAGTTGCTATGTGTAAGTTGCTCGAGCAATGGGGAACAAGCGTTAGGGTTTCCCGAGAACAACGAATATTAAAATAAAGTTTTCCGTTCGCTCAGGTCAGAAGTGCGAAGAGATTTTCATCCTCGAATTTTTGATTTATAATGGCCAAGAGATTTTTAAATCATTTGAAGTATAGAGACGAGATAGTACATTTTATAATATTTAAGATACTTTATTTCATTTGTATACATATGAATTTGTATAAATATTATTTTATTTGTATACACACGAAAGTGAGTGTTTACCTATGACTGGATTTGTATAGATATTATTTCATATTATATGATTTATAATGGCAAGAGAGTTTTTGGAATTTAGTGCGATCTACCAAGGTATATGTTCGATATATCGTGAATCATTGCTTCACGTGCCTCTAAAAATAAGGAGTCCACTGTAAAACAAAATTAGGAGTAACGAAGTTCTCCTTCGAAAGACGTACAAGTTAAAAGCATGTGGCAATAGAAATTAAACTTAAGTGTAGGCTAGGTTCAACCTAATATAATAATAATATATATATAAAGGAATAATATATATTTGTATAGTATAATAGTAAATAGTATATATATATATAAGTATATTATATATATATATATGCAAATAATTAAGATATGTGATCAGAGAAAATTGATGAGTTAGAGTCGCTTGGGTCGAATCGTGGAGTCAGTACGTACGGTGTTCAGTGCGCAAGTCTCTCCTCTCTCTCTCTCTCTCTCTATATAGTATATATATATATATAAATAAATATAGGATTATAATATCTCAGTTGGCTTAATTTAGGGGGGGGGCAAGTCTAGTTGACGTATTTTGTATCAATAAACGCAGTAGGATTGTTCAAACGGACAAGACCATGCACAATATTAGCCGTAAAATTTCTCGCCCCGATAATTAGAGCATTAAAAAAATTTTAAGTATATATACTATGGTGATGGAGTTTATCTATTTGTAATTAGTTGGACAGATTTGTAATGTATAATTTATTCATAAATTTTCACACTGTTACACATTTTTAGTAACATAAAGTTTAAGGTAATGTCCTTTAGATTAAAAAAAATTCATAGGAGCTTGAAGCTTAACAACAGAGAAGAAACACAATAGAAAAATCCATACAATTTGCTTATCCTATTTAATAGACATTAAATTTCAGATATATGTATTGAAAATGAAATGAATGTGCTATGCAAGAGCAGTCTTTAAACTGGAGCTGGCGTGAATTATGTGGAATTGTTAAAAATATTTTATCACAGAGATAATAATACATTAAGTTTCAATAATTAAATAGTAAAAACACCTCAAGTGACCCTTAGACATAGCCTTCCTATCTTCTCTGTATTTCCTACAGAATGGGTCTACCTTTTTTTATACCTTGTACCTATTTTCGATATAAAGTCCATTTTTAAGGTACCTTGACACTTCTAATGATTTTTTTAATTTTTTATCTCTTTTTCTTAGCTTTTGAATTATATCAATCATATGTATGAAGATTCAACTTAATATAGTAAGGATAATAAGGCAACAATTATTTTTTTTTTTGAATTTGTCATATCCGAACAGGTGTAATGTGCCAACTGAGAAGATAAAAGATCAAAATTTGCGTTATATTGCTTTATTGCTAACTATTTTTGACACGGTAAGATCCTCGAAAGCTCCTAATGGAAAGATTTGGCTCATAGAAATGCTAGAATTTCGGATCTTTTATATGAGGAAGAGTTGAAAAAAGTGGGGACGAGTCTACAGCACCGAGCATCGGGTATCTACGAATCAACAGATCTAAAAATATGACTGGAAATAAGTACGTTTTTAAATCGCAAGTTTAATCAATTATCCTAAAAATTATTTTAATCATCTATATGTATATTAGTACAAATAAATTAACTTAATGTCAAATTTTAAACCTATGTCTACATCATATTGACTTCATGTTGTGAAAGTGAAAGATGCTTCAAAATATAATTAAGAAGAAATAATAAACTTATATGCTGTAAAATATTATATAATCAATTTATCTATTAGCTCGATAAATAACTTATGAGAATTAATGAAATAAATAGAATCATAATTGGACTACATTGACATAATTCACATCTAACAATTACATCACGAATATAATTGAAACATAAAGAATAAATCTAGAAGAAATTGAGTATTAATATACACTACTATAAGAATAATTTGCTCAATTTACATAATAGTACACTGGCAGATATAGATTTAAAACAAATTAATAAAAGTAAAAGTAATATATATATAATTTAGTAATTTTTTATTATAAAAATTTACTCTCATAGTTTAACTATCTTTTGAGAAAACTTTAAAGTTAGTCCAGCGCATATTTTTTTTTCAATCTTATATATATATATATATATAGTACAAATTAGTGTTAGCTTCTAATATTTATTTAATTAAATTATTATAATAAATATCCACTATCACCATCCGAAAAATAGTTTATAAGTTTATAATATATATTTATATATATAATTTATAATGTTATACTTATCATTTGTGTTTATTTTGACATCTAATTTATACTATTAATATTGTGGAATACTCTCATTTATATATATATATCGTATATAATTACTTATATTATATATAAATAGTATGATAACAACGATTTTTGTTCTGGGCCCCCCCCTCGAACAAAAATTTTTGCCTGTATACGCCACACTGTATTAGTTTCTACATTTTACCTAACTTATAGCTATAATAGAGCTTATATATACATACTTTATACGTATGAGTATCATATTATAATATTATATAGATATATATATCAGCTTCTATTTATACTGAGTAATATATTATCATATAAGATATTTACTACTTACTTACTTCTATTTTTTTATATATTATTATCCACTAGTATAATTTGCATACTTGGTAATCAATAGTGATTTAATTTCTCGATAGATCACTCTTAGTGGCCCAAGGCAAATTATATCAATTTTGTAAATACTCAAAGTGTCAGATTACTCTCA
Source organism: Trachelipus rathkii (assembly GCA_015478945.1). Lineage (NCBI taxonomy): Eukaryota > Metazoa > Arthropoda > Malacostraca > Isopoda > Trachelipodidae > Trachelipus > Trachelipus rathkii. The sequence goes on from JABUQX010024348.1 coordinate 26,224, forward strand.
CACAAAAAGATTTATAAATTACAGCCTTATCAAAGGTGAAGAAAGGTATATGCTGAGTAGACTACTACATTGTATTTAAACTAACCTAACCTGAGCTACACTAAATATGTTCGGTTAAGATTTGTAGATGACACACTATAGAGTAAAAACAATTTAAATAGAAACAAAAAAAACTAACGAAAATAAACAAAGAAATAGGTCTTCGATATTAAACTTACACTCAAAGACCTGTTTCTAGCAGTGTCCCTTTTTTCTGGAATACGGTAGTCGATAATAAACCTAGTTAGAAGAACTGATTCTATATATTAAACTAAATAATAAAATTATAATATATTATATGTTACTACTAAATAAAAAAAAATTTGATTATTTCGGTGCTGTTTTCAATTATGCAATAATGGTTTAAATTTAGAGATTTTACAAAACTAATTAAACCCTAGAATTCCCGGTGCCAAAGCACTTGTGCAACTCCTAGTCCTAAAAACCTAGACTTTCTAATTTCTTTATTCTACATGATATATACTAAATAAATTAGTATAACTACCACTATATAATATATTAATATATGCAGAAAAATGAAGGAATTAATGGAGGACCTGCCGGTATTTATATATTAAATTTGTAAATAGAAATAGTACTCTGTGCAATATTAGTAGGGGGCTCGTAGTCCAATACGTATAGGGTAACACAGTAGGGTAGGGTGGAACAGTATTTTTACCTAATACCCTCACGTAGTAGTATATGAGGAGGGGCGTGAGTATATAAGGTAATACACCCTCACGCTAACTCAACCCGATATATATATATAAATACAAAGATAGCGGGGTATCGGATGACCTCCCCGGATGGGGCGGATATTAATAGATACCTTACTCCCGTAGTTCTCTTGGAAGGCGGAGTGAGCTCCCCGCTCTTCCTTCTTTACCATCCGTCGTAAAATATTTGTACGGAGCGTACACCACTAAATTTATATTTCAGACCACATTATAAGGGTCAACCCTTGGGTGTTCTTTAGTAAAAAAAAAAGAGCAAAATTTAATATTATTGTTAAAAATATTGAGGAGAGTTTGTCTTTTTTTTATTTATTTTTTGTGTTTTTTTTTTGTTTTTTTTTTTTTCCTTTTTAATCATACATATTAACAACATGCAAAATTAAATTATTTGGAATAATAATATTTCATACTGAGGACTAGATGTTATTTTCGGATTACTAATTTTAATGTAATTTTTCCTTTCCCTGTAGCTATTGTAGATTATTTTGAACATTGCATCTAAGTTTGGAGAGTCAACTCCCGTGTAAGAAATTTGTGTATATGAGCGCAAGAGGAGTGAGAAATCTATATCACACGCTCAACCATTTCCATATAAATTCGTTTTCTTTTTATTTAGTCTATAAATAAACAGATTTCTTCACTCTAATGAATATTATGAATATTAATTAAAATATTTATAATATTAATGAGCATTGTAGAAATTTTTATTTTTATTTCCAAACTTATTCAAAAGAATAAATAAATTTTTTGATTCTGACTATAATCATTATCATAAAAAATTTGCTAAATATATTAAAATAGTTCATTTGAGTTGTATATATAAAATATGGAAATATTATATATATAATATTAATTATCTTAATTTATACCACCTTTTTCAATAAATGATACTTACTATACTTATATTCAATATCCTTGTATAATGATTCTTATCTATACAATTCTCTTATTCTACTCGTATATGTAATATTATATATTAAGACTCATAAAGTTATACATATTTATAGTTCATTTATAAATAATTAAGTTATATTTAACAAACACAAAAAACTAAATATATATACTTTTATATATATATGGATTATTGTAATAAAAATATGAGTCATATATATTCGATAAAGTTCGGTGAGAAAATGAAGATTAAACTTATATATTGTTTACTATATTCATATACTATATCGATTAAATAGTCTAATTTATTACAAAATTTTTCGTAATATATGATACTATCTATCTATAGACTGAATCGAGATCATTTTATATATTATCAATGAGTATATTATTTTATCATTGTCATTTATCTAATTTAATGAAATAATTGAGCTAATATATATAAGTAATTTATTTTATTATATTATATTTTCAACAGTTGGAATATTCATATATATAATAATATAATATGTAAGACATATATAGTATAATTATTAAATGAAGTAATCAAACAGTGTCCTTAGTGTATTTACTGTATTATTATTTATTATGAATGGTAATATGAATTTATTGTTGATTGGAAGGAGATTCTGAGTCTGAGCTTTTGATCTCACGTATATACATAAATACGTACGACTGAGAATATAATAATAATGATGTTGCTCTCTAATAAATTATAAATGTCCAGATAATATCGTCATTCTGTTGAGCTACATCTATAATTTATGAAATATATTAAATCCTTAATATATATTTAATGTTATGTAAACGCTATATATATATATATATAATATATATATTATATTAAAACGATATATTTATATGTATGATAAGAGTGAAAAATGATACCCACATCACTCCAACAGTAGTGGAGTCACTCTCAGATGCACCTTTTCTAAGAGAAGAGGGAAAGAAATTGGAGTCTCTAGAAAGAGAATAAGAAAGTAATACATAATATTGAAAAAAATTACACATCATACAACATAAAGAAAGACATTAAAATAAATGGAAAGGTAAACCCGAGCTCAGGACCTATTCCTGCTTGAGTCCAAGTTGAGCAGATAATTCAAAAAAAGATGAACTTACTAATGTAACGGCGAATAGGATAAGTCGCACCTCCAGTAAGATCGAGTAGGTTGAACAGCTTACACGAGACTCTAACGATCAGAAGACACGTAAACTAGAACGTTGTGGTATGCATTTTATATGACATAACGACGTACATTTAGGCTAAGATGAATTAAATTAGCGGTGGGTGATAAGAATACTAGTAGAGGGAGAACGGAGTGTGGTTATATATCAGAAAAATGTCAAAAAAATGAATTTCGCGGAGTGAAAGGGAAATTATCCAACAAAAATATCTGATACTATTAGATCAAAGGAAGGAAGAGAAGGAGAGAGGTACCACGAAGCGAGTTAATAAAAATTTGCTAGAGGGAAAAAAAAGAAAAAAAAAAAAAAGTAGGAATCATATGAAAAGATGCCATATATATATATATTTTATCATTCATATGATTTTTTTCCTATGTGCAGAAGAATTAACATAGTTAGCGGCTAACATACATCTTTTTTACCGAGTAGATGAGTTAAATCTTCATGAGTTCCCACCAGTGGTCGGAGGAATGCGGAGAGAGTCAATTGCTCTCGAGCACCTGCCGTGTTGTGTCAGATATCCGGGTACTAAGACACAAGTAGTGGTATTAGCGCGCAAACGAGCATTCTCAACAGCAGTAGAATTATGAAGCGAGCGTCATAGGCGGAAAACGTGCAGATAATTGGTCAGTTTTGAGGTACACGCGTTATTAAGCTATACATTGTAGCAATCTAGCTTCGAACCTCTATCAAAAGGAGGGGTTAACCGGTAACTCTCAGCCACACAATTATATTGAGAAGACGAAATCTACATACGATAAGGTAAGAGGTAAGTTAAAACATATATTATATTTTTATATTCACTATAAAATATAGAGCAAAATTAGACCATTATATATTATTAATGTGTAAGCATCTTTATGTACGCACAGATAGACACTTAATAAAATTTCATTTCGCCAAATGTCTCACCACAGAGAGGAATTCGCGTCAGCACGTGTTTTTCGCAAGGCATTTAGCAACCGATTTGATGTAGAGTCTCCAAGACAATTCACTATTTAGTTTAAGTCCTAGAATGTTTATGTGTTTTACGGGTAAGAATTAGAGCGTCAAAGGGAAATATAGGTATATAGAGTAAGGACGCAGGGTTATTTTCTAGAGAGCGGAGGATTATGAAGAAGTTGGGCACGTTGTGTCCGACACACTCTCCAAGTACGCATGATAAATAGCAAATAATAGACGATGTATAGCTCATACTCATTCTAGAATTAGTGATTTACAGCTTACAGTAACTAGTGTAACTGATACTCATCTGTTCTTTCTATGTTTATATAATATATTCTCCATAAAACACTCATTAAATTAATTTTTTTTTTTAAGTGGTAATTTATGTATTTTAAAAGATATTTATAACTATTGCTAAATATTCCTCAATAAATGTATAAAGTCACAGATATATATGTAGGAATTATATTAATTATATTGAGAATTAGAGAGTAGTAAATAATCAGATAACATTACAGTATAATTATTTAATATATATTATATTAATATTATATATTAATTATATATATATTAATTAATATTATTATTGGCCAATACTTAAAGAATGTTAAAACACCGTAATGATATCTCGATAATAACCTAAGTATATACTGGTTAACTAAGAAAATAACTAGATAACATATATGGAATCAGCGGTATTATAGCTGGGACATTAGGTAAAAATGTAAAAAAAAAATTTAATTTATTTATATTTATATTTTTTTTATAATTAATATCTTCCAAAATAACTATCAGATAGATAGAAAGAAATAACTAAAATAAACATAAAAATCTATTTGTATAAATATTTTATTTATTAGGAGGCTCAGAAAACCGATGGTGGGTACAGAGGTATGATATTATAGTCGGTGAGACGTTTATCCATTACCCCGTTAATATGAGGTCTGAAGATAACCACCTGCGATACCAAGAATACACAAAGATCGAGGGGGTCCGGAGACCTCTGTCCCCTGTAGCGGAGGGAAAATAAGTCTCAACAACCACACTCGTCGTCGCCACAGCTATATTTCAGATTCCGTAGACACCGCCGACATCATTGCGATCTTTTTCGGTTACTGGGTATTCTAATATAGTGCTTAATAAATAAACATACACACACTCTTTTTAATCACTACACTATTTCAAGTGCTTTTTCTCCCGCTGTATCGTGAAATAAATGTGTCACTCTATTTACCTTTTGTATGTGAGTGCGTATTCCTTTGGAGACTATAACACACACAACACTACAGAAAGTAACAAACACAAAAACGAAAAAGTAAGACAAAAATTTTTTTATTTTATTTTTTTCATTTTATTCGCATAACTAAATTTCATAGCTCTGATTCACACACTATATGCTTCAATATACCTGTTGTTTCTTGTATCTTATTTTGCTTATCAGTAATTAATCTACATTCAACATAAAATTCACCTATTAATTATATATATTCTATAAATTATCTCATAAATATAACACTGTGAATCAGAATCATGAGAGAGTTTTATTCTTACCTTTATATCTACCACCCTCCAAAACTCTTATTATGCCAATATATATCCCACTAATTTCTTTATTATAAATAGATCTCTCTTATATATACGATTACTAGATATTATATCTTATACGATATATCTTACATCTCTCTACTCTTATCTCACTCATATCTCTCTGCTCTCTATCTTATCTATTCACGCTATATCTCTCTCATACTCTTTCACTCTTCTTCATCTCTCTCTCTCTCTTCTCTCTTC
>JABUQX010024349.1:0-2500 GCA_015478945.1 Trachelipus rathkii
TATATATAAGATGCAAATGTTGCTGGATTATGAAGCCCAACCAATTTGAAGTATAATCCAGTCTTAAAAATTAAGCTCAACTCAGGCCAAATCACAGTGCTAAATTATTTGCATCCTCATCAATCAAAATGATTCGCGTCAAAACGAGATTCTACCCTATTAAACAGGAAATACTTCAAATTGTATTGGCTTCATATCCAGCAACATTTAGCATATATATATATTATAATATATATATATATTATACTAATATTATACCTAGATATATTATATATATATATATATATATATATATACATATATATATATATATACTATATATAATATATGATATATATAATATATATAATATATATATACTATAATATATATATACTTATATATAATAATATATATATACCTATATATATTATATATACATATATAATATATACCGTATATCAGGGCGCCTTTACAGGGGTAGGCCAGAGTTAGGCAACGACCTTACCTGCTTAGTGACCCAAAAAATATTAAAAAAGTCAGACATATATATATACTATATATATATATATATATAATATAGTATATATATTAAATATTATATATATATATATATATATATTATATAATATTATATAATACTATATATATATATATATATGGTATATATATAATAATACTTATTAATATATATAATACTATATAATACATCTATATATATATATATATATTATTATAATATATATATAATGTATAAATATATATATATATATATAATATTAAAGCTATATATATACTATAATATACTATTAATATAATATAAATATATATATATATGATTTCGTTCGAAGTCTTCTTTTTTATTCTTCTTTTTTGTTTCGAGCCGGCATCAATTTCAACTCGATTCCTTTTTTAATATTAGCGATTGATTACTTTCCGAGCTTAAAAAAATAATTCCGTTTTCTTTTAGTCTATAGGCAAACTCTGTATTTGCCTTCTGATTCTAGTAGCAGTCATTTTTTTTTTTAAATCCCCAATTAAATTACATTACCAAAGAAATAATAATAATATAAATAAATTAATTAAAAACTTAATTAATAATTTTATGCCTAACTGGATCATCTTTCTCATATACCGACTATATTTAATTTATAATTCATAAAAAATCCATTTGATCATTTCTTGCAGATCAGAGTCTGCCCAGAAACTCACTTGGCGAGTTCAGTCATTCTAGGCTAACCTATAAAATTTGTCCTCGGCCGACCAGAAAAAAATTGTATTTTCGCTGCTATTAGTGGGATGCTAAGTATCTCTGTGGAGTTAGTAATAATACGCCTTTTCAATATTATTTATTAATAATACTTAATTATTACTGATTTTGGGTAGTTTTTAATAAAATTGAAGCTATTAGTTTATAAATACAGGTATATTGGATTCGATTCGATTATAAGTATTCATTAAAAAATTGCTAAATTCTATCCCTGAGTGTTTACCATATTTAAAATATCAAACATGGTAAAGAAATTATGCCTGCCAATACCAGTCAGTGATTTAATATATGAAACCATTCAAAAGGAAGAAAATTTGATCTTTATAAATTAAATATATCCCCAAAATATCAATAATATATATATATATAGTACTATAATATATATATATATACTATACGTATATATATAATATATAATATATACTATATATATATAATATATTATATAATGATATAATATATATATATATATAATTTATCATAATACTATATATATATATATATTATATATTTATTATATTTTGATCTTGAACTACTCAAGAATTCTGACCACGAGCCGCCACTGCCGCATAATCATAAATATTATCAATATTTGATAAATATATATATATACTAATATATAATATATAATTATATATAGATTATATATATATATATATATAATAGTATTATATATATATATATATTATATATAAATAATATAATGATAAAATAGAATAATATATATATATATATATATATATATATATATATAAAAACTGCAGGGAAGGAAGAAGAGAAGAAAAAGAGAAGAAAAAGAGAAGATAAAGAGAAGATAAAGAGAAGATCTAGAACAAACTTTTTAAAGAAATTTCTTTCTAAAAGGTTTCTTTGTCTAAGGAAAGATGCTCTGCATGTGTTGAGGCCAGAATATTATTTAGAAGCAAGTAACAAAATTTATCAAAACCTACATAAAACATGTTAAAATTTTTATTGAATCAAAAACTTGAAATTAAAATCAGATTATAAAATAAAACAAAAAATTATTTTTTTTATCGGACTCAAGAGGAGGACCAACAAAATTTTAAATCCAGGTCTTTTTAAAAATTGAACAATTTATAATAAATAGAAAAATAAATCATTATCCGAAATAATTTAGATGAGGAGCGGCAAAATTATCCCATCAGTTCTTTTGGACATAAATGAAGAAAAACATAATTTGGACTTAAAAATAAAGAAGATGTTGTATTTGATTTCTGGTCTAGTTGTGGA
>JABUQX010024349.1:10000-17500 GCA_015478945.1 Trachelipus rathkii
TATATATATATATGATATATATACATATATATAATAATTGAATATTATATATACACTGAATAATATATATATATGATATACGATAATTGATATATATGATTCATTTGCAGGTTTGTTTTTACGATGGAAATAAAACGCATAACATTGAAGCTTATAGTGAAAAGTTAATTATGAGTTGAAAGAACAATGTATGGCATTTACTTTTTAAAAATTATCTCATTTAAATGTTGGCCGCAACTACGGTTTAAATGGTCCATCCTGATGGTCCAATTGTGGACGACGCGTTCGAGCATAGCGACCGGTATGTCGCGAATAACGCTAGCAATGTTGGCTTCTAAAGCTTCGATGGAGGCTGGCTTATCCCTGAAAACCAGTGACTTCACGTAACCCAAAAGAAAATAATCCAATGGGTGTGATGATCGCACGCATCTAGGCCGCAATTCCACAGCGTCCAAAAACGTGGAAATAAGTGCTCACCAAAATGATTTTCCAATTAGGCTCCATTGTTTCTTCGCGCTGTATGGCAGTAGCGCGCTTCTTGTGAAGAACAAAGCTCACGTAGCGCCACGCGGCCTTCAATTGTGCAGCAAATATTGTTCGTTATCATGCGCGATAGCGTCCACCATTCAAGGTTACATTCTGTCGGCCTCATTTGAAGAATTGGACCGTGATTCCCGCCGCCCCCTAGACCCACACCAAACTGTGCATTTTGTGGCTGTAGCGCGGTATTTTTTAAACTCCTCAGGTTGCTCATCATTCCAAATACGGCAGTTCTGTTTGTTAACATACCCTTTGAGCCAGAAATGGGCCTCATCGCTGAACAAAATTTCGCGATAAAACTGGATTTTCATTAAGCTGCTGTAGAGCCCATTCACTGAAAACACGCCGCAAACCTAAGTGAGGCTGCTTCAATTCCTGTACGAGTTGGATTTTGTATGCTTTAAACCCAAGATCCTTACGTAAAATACGCCAGGTTGGGGCAAACGACAAACCTAGCTCTTGCAAACGGCGCCGAATCGATTTGCCAGGATCGTCCGCCACACTGACAGCTACAGCCACCATATTCTCTTCATTGCGAGCTGGATGTGGTCTAATCCGTCGGGTATCATCCAATAAGGTAAACTGCGTTTCAAATTTGCGGATGGTATTGGCAATAGTGGTTTCGGTAGGTCTGTGATACGCACCTATATGTTGCTCTAAGTGAACGAAACAAATTTTTCACAGAACGATAATTTTCGGAATACAGTTGAACAATTTGCAGACGTTGTTGCGGTGTGAGTCTTTCCATGATGATTTGCCAGACAATACTGGAAAAGAAAACGGGATAGTTAGACACGTGTCACACGTGGTTTATCAAATACAACCTATTGTAAAACAAACCCACAAATGAATCACCCAATATATGGGGCGAATCCTTATTGCTTGATTAGCATGTGTCGCATGCTTAAAGGAAAAATAGAAAGAAAAAAAATTTTGATTGTCAGTATATTGTGATTTGAGGATCAAGATGACGATAATTATCTTTCTTTTAACGCTTCCATTAGCAATAAATTCAAATTTATATTTGATTTGGATTCACAAGTATCTAACGTAAATAAAAATTTCGCTAGTCTTGTTGATGCTTGCTGTAACTCAAGCTCCTGCCTTTCTGAGAAGTTTAACATGGTAAACAAGTACGAGCGCATGAAATTACTGACGGAGAAAACACTATGAAAGCTTGCGGAAACTTAACAGCAAGCAAATACTATGAGTGAGAGCAAAAAGAATTTTCGAGGTCTTTCTTTAATTTTGGTTCATTTCTCGTTATTCTTAACTTAAAAATAAAATGAACAATTAAATTTTTTTTCTGCGTATTGTGTTTTTCCCCCCCCCCCCCCAGGGGTGCCACATTTGGCAATTTCATGGCCAAATTTCACAAATTCAAACAATAATTTATATAAAGAAATTACATGTCGAAATTTACATAAAAATAAGTTGTTGGTAAATACAGAAAATAATGCGAATATTTTATTTAAATTTTGGAATTAGAAAAAAATATAATAAAATTGAGAAATAGGCTAGTTTGACTCTGTTTCGAAAGGACTTAGTGTATGTGTAGATGTGCGTGCGTATTCTAGTAGGGTTGTTATCTGATAAAGTATTATTATATATAAACCTTTTTCCAAATGCGCGTTGAGCTGGTAGGAGATTGGTGGGCGTCACGGAGGTGGCCTCGGGGTACGAAAATGGCGGGCTTGCGGCATCGGACGTCCCGTAGGTTGTGCACTGGCGGAAGGATCACAGGATCGAATCGTGCAAAAATGAGTTGGGTCACGGCCCGCAAAACTGGTAACACAGGTAATATATAAATTATTAATATAGATTATATAGTTAGTATATATATAATTATATTATATATATATATATATATATAGTATATATATATAGAAAAAATATATATATATATAGTATATATGAAATGACGCGTCACTAACAAAACAACTATTTCGTTTTATGTCCGCACGCATTCGCAATCCTGAAGAAACCAATGTTTACATGTCGCCTCATCATCCTCATAGTGCGGACGCGGATTTCCGCAACACCTCTAATATATATAAATAAGTATATATAGTTATATATATATATAAGTATTATTTAATAATTTTAATAAGATAAATAATTTTATAGATATGTATATATATATATATTATATATATAGTTGTATATGATATATATATTTATATATATATATATATATTATATATATATTTAATTAGAAGTATAAAGATATTTATTCTCATGGATATCACAGGAATTGCAAATAAAATCTTTATCTTCATTTGCATTCTCTTCATGAACGTTTTCATAATCACTTCTATTACAGTCTTCGCTAACGGGAATGAAGAACGCAAAACTTATCTCAAATTCGTGTGGAAAAAAAGGAGAAGAAAAATAGAAATATTTTTCATTTAAAAAACAGAGAGAAATTTTTCCGTTTCTTCTTCCTATAATATAATGGAAATATTCCTTATCGCAAATTTCGGTGCTTGAAATTTTTCTTAGCCTTCGTTGTTGGATTAATAGAGATTTTTTTTTTATCCCTTATAAGGTGGATTTTCTTACCTTTTAATTGAGTTTTAAAATAAATGATTAATAAATGCTTGGTTGACTAAATGCTGAGGAAATAGTAAAAGAATTTTTTATCATCCTTTCCGAAAGTTCTCTATTTTAATTTTATCTCAGAGCGACATGAGTAAAGAATTTCAAATGGATTCCCCAAGCCTTATAATAGCAAAACTCAATGTTTTTGATTCATTCATATTTTTTGTTTTAACTACGTTTTTATTCCACTTTTAAATGTGAATTTACTTGTTCTTTTCCTTCTATTTCGTCAACTATGTAAATTACATGAATTTTTATTTCAAAAAATTTACATGATCGTTCTTTGAAGTCTGGAAAAGAAAATAATTGAAATAAAAGTTATGCTCATGCATAATAGGAAAAGTAATTGCATGATATGTTATTTAAATGAAATGTGGAAAAAAGGTCTTGTAATAAAAAAATATTTTTAAAAAAAAATATATATAGTACAATTGCCAACCCAAAAATTTAAAAATGAAAATTTTCATAAAAGAAAAGGAAATAGAGTATTGATGAACACACAAACTTACATTAAATTTTTAATTTATCAGGCATTTTCGAGTGCAAAAATTAAAAACAATTCAAATGATGCAAAAAAAGTTGATGAAGTCTAATAATAATTATAATAAAATAATAATAATAATAATAAATGAATAATAATAATTAAATAATAATAATAATAATATAATAATAATAATTAATAATAATAATTAATAATAATAATAATAATAATAATAATAATAATAATAATAATAATAATAATAATAATAATAATAATAATAATAATAATAATAATAATAATAATAATAATAATAATAATAATAATAATAATAATTGATTTATAACAATAATAATTATGAATAATAATAATTTAAATCGTAACAATAATAATAATAATAATAATAATAATAATAATAATGAATAATAATAATAATAATAATAATGAAAGATACTAATTATTTCAGATGACATACTATTTATTCTATTGATAATAATCATCAGATGTAACACAAGAAAATAATATAAAAATAATAATAAGTAATAATAATAATAATAAATATTTAATAAGAATAATAAAATATATCAATTAATCGATGACAAAAAAATAATAATAATAATCATCCTTGAATATAATAGGTAAAGAATAATAATAATTATATTAAGAGAAAAGGTAACAATTATAATAATAAAGTAATTTCAGGAATCAGAATCAGGAAATTTTTTATTCAGAGAAAGATGAAAATAAATTATACATATGTTCTACATATTTTACAACATCATTATACCAATTAATTGATATAACAAAGTAATTTCAATAGTATCTGAAATGGTCTACTAATTGCACAGTGCCGTCCTTGAAACCGAAAATAATTTGATAACAATAAGTATGAAATGAATATCATAAACAATAAATTACAAATAATAATAATAATAATAATAATATAATAATAATAATAATAATATAATAATGAATAATAATAATAATAATAATAGATAATAATAATTAATAATAATAATAATAATAGTAGTAACAATAAAATAATAAATAATAAAATTAATAATAATAATAATAATAATAATAATAATAATAATAATAATAATAATAATAATAATAATAATAATAATAATAATAATAATAATAATAATCAATAAATAAAGCAAATAATAAAATAATAATAATAATAATAATAATAATAATAATAATATAATATAATAATAATAATAATAATAATAATAATAATATATAAATAATAATAATAATAATAAACTTCAATAATTAATAGCTTAATAATAATAATTAATGAATAATAATAATAATGAATAATAATATAATAATAAAATAAGTAATAATAATAATAATGATATAATAATAATAATAATATACAATAATAAATAATAATAATAATAATAATAATAATAATAATAATAATAATAATAGTAACAATAATAATAAAACTAACAGTGATAATTATAGCAATTATGACAAACAATACTAACAGTAATATTACTACTCCTAATAATAATAATAATAATAAGATAATAATAATAAATAATAAAAAAATTAAAAAAATAAAATAATAATATAATAATAATAAAAATATAATAACTAATAATAGATAATAATAATAATAATAATAATAATAATAATAATAATAATAATAATAATAATAATAATAATAATAATAAAATATCATTAATAATAGTAATAATAATAATAATAATAAAATAATAAAATATTAACAATAATAAGAATAATAATAATAATAATAATAATAATAATAATAATGAATAATAATAACAATAATAATAATAATTAATGACACCTATTAATAATGATAATGAATAATAATAATAATAATAATAATAATAATAATAATAATAATAATAATAATAATAATAATAATAATAATAATAATAATAATAATAATAATAATAATAATAAAATGAGAAAAATTAAAAAGAATAACATTAATAACAATAATAATAAAATAAAATAATGATTGATAATAATAATAATAATAAATAATAATAGATTAATAATCATTAATAATAATATAATAGATATAAAAATTATAAGAATTTTAATATGATGATAATAATAATAATTTTAATAATAATAATTATAAATAATACTAATTATAATAATAAGAATAATAATAAATAATAATATAAAATTAATAATATAATAATAATAATTAATAATGATAATAATAATTAATAATATAATAAAATAATAATAATAAGATAATAATGAATAATAAAAGTATATGATAATCTAATAATAATAATAATAATAATAATAATAATAATAATAATAATAATAATAATAATAATAATAATAATAATAATAATAATAATAATAATAATAATAATAATAATAATAATAATAATTAATAATAATAATAATAAATAAAATAATAATAATAAATAATAATAATAATAATAATAATAATAATAATAATAATAATAATAATAATAATAATAATAATAATAGCAATTGAAATTATAACAATAATAATTATGACGATAATAATAATTTAAATTGTAACACAAAATGCTGACAATGATAATTATAATAATAATTACATTATTAATTGTAATAATATAAAAATTATATATTATTAAATGTAAATTACTAAAATTTTTGTCATAATAATTGTAATAATAATAACGGTTATATTAATAATAATTTAATAAAAAATTGTGATAATAATTATGGTACTAATAGTAATGGTAAGAATTATAATAATGATGGTAATCTTTTAATAATGTTAAAAAATATTATCAGAATATTTTAATTCACCGTAAAGAACCAAACAGCAAGACTAAATAGACATTAATAATAATTAATTAATAATATTTGGTGAGAAAAATGACGTTAAAAAATATTCCAAATTATTAATTATAAATAATAATTTGGAATATTTTTGACGTCATTTTTCTCACCAAATATTTTCTGAATAAAAAAAAAAAAAATTGTTTCTTTTTCAAATCTTTCGCTAATAAAATAAACGAAGCTGATTTTCTTGTATTAATGCTTTGAAAGATTACTTGTATTAATTCTTTGAAAGATTACTTGTATTAATCCTTTGAAAATTGCTTAGTTAACTAGTTAATTATGATTGGGTTTGTTATAAAATATTTTTTGTAACTAGAAATGTATATGTAATAATTTATAACAGTTTCATAAAATTTTTAATTTCATTAATACTAAAAATTTTAAATAATGCTAAATAATAATACCAATACTGATAACTATGTATTCCTTTGTAGTTTTTGTTGCATATATATATTATATAATATATAGTATATATAATATATATAATTATATATATATATATAGTATATATTAATATTATAGTAATATATATATATATATATATTATATATATATATATATATATATATATATAGAATGACAGATATAAATATAAAAAAAGCTATAAATATATATATATATATATATATATATATATATATTAATATATATATATATATATATATATATATATATATATATATATATATTATATATATATATATATATATATATATATTGATATATATATATAAAAATATATAGATAAATATATATAAAATATATAGTAAATATATATATAATTATATATATATAATATATATATATATATATAATGAATATATATATATGGATATATATATATATATATTATATATAAAATATATATATATATATATAATATATATACTATATTATATATATATATATATATATATATATATATATATATATATATATATATATAATATATATATATATATATATATATATATATATAATACTGATAACGAGAAGTAATGCTTTGTAGGTTTGTTATATATACATACATATATATATAT
>JABUQX010024350.1:0-5000 GCA_015478945.1 Trachelipus rathkii
TAAGATTACCAGACATCATTTTGCACTAATTTTGCAAAGAGTTTAGCAAAACTGCTCAAATCATCGAAGAAATTTAAGCGATATCAAAGCTTACATCTTAATAATTTTTATTCTCATAAATTTTCAAAAAGCTCATGTGACAAAAGTTTTTTACAGAAGAGTATGAGAATAAAACAGACATTTTGCAAATGTTATAGAAGAAGCTAGAAATATCTTTAAAATAGTTCATAAACTATTAGTCAGAAATGCCATGATAGACAAATAGATGGCTTTAATCATGCTAACATTGATAAAAGATATGTTTATTTATTAATTTATTTATTACAAATGTTAATAAATAACATATTTTTTATTCCTACATAGTATATACGGGTAAGCAAAGAAAGAAAAATAAGAATTTTTATTTGGTTTAAACTTCAGAGTTCCGGAAAAAGAACCTAGGTTTAACATTTTGAATACAGAAGGTTCCAAAGAAAAAGGATATGAATATTCTTTAGTTTTAAGTTTCAGAGATACATACTATCTAGAAGAGATAATCTGATAAGAAAAATATAACATCAGAAATTAACAAAATGAAGATTAAAAAGACATCTTGGATTGCGATTCAAGGAAGACAACCTGCAAAAGAAAGAATTGGACACCTTTTTAGATAGGAACCTCTTCATTGATAGCTTTCAAGAACTCTAGTACATTTACATTTTGTTCACCATTCAAAGTAAGTTTTCCAGTTACAAAAATTTAAACAACGTTTGACCCTAGATAAGAAACAAGAATTTGCTTTTAAATGAATCTGGACACTTCATTGAAAAGTTAAATGGAAGCCAAGCAGGCCTATCCCTGATTAAGAGGAAGATAGGGGTAGATATAAAGAACAGAAAAAAGGTTCTTTTATAAATACTAGCACAGAAAAAGTTAGTTAAAGGTCAGAAGTTGTGATAATTTGGACAACAATATGGATACAAAACTTTTAATAATTCTGTCAGAAAAACACCATACAGAATCATTCGAATCTCATCTGTGAAAAAGGATAAGAAATCCTTACTATTTTCAGAATTCGGTAATAATTAGGAATTTCAAACATGGGTTTGAGAGGAATTGACCAATTATTTGCCAGAAATTCTAGTAAACTACACAGGAATTGTAAATCTGCAGTGAAGATTTTACAAGGAATATATACCGTTGGTTACTACTTTTGAGAAACTCGACGATAAGTTAGAAAACGTAATGAAAATTTTCATTTAGGTTTAAAGAAAAGCCTCTTTAGGCAATATAATTTATAACATTTAGTTAAGTAACTTTTTAGTTAATAAGGAGAGTAGAACTCTGATTTTAAGCCAATTGCTGCCAAAGGTCGAAAGTGTGTAAAACATTGGTTTTCGTATTTTTCCATAATGAAAGAATAATTAGTGCCATAATGGTCAGAAGAGTGTGTTTAAAAAACCACTTGTGTTTTGATTTTAATAAATAATGAATTGCCATAAATGGTAAAGGGTTAAGATAGCCCGAAAATGGAAAATAACAGACCTAGAAACATCAATCCTAACAGGAATCTATCCTGACAAGGACAATGGTGAAAAGTTTATTCATTGAATAAAAATTTATAATAGAAACCTTCAAGAAACTTTTAATAACTTAGTTGGAAAATAGGAAAGAAATTAGAAAATAAAATTATAACTGTAAAGTTTTTAAATTTGCTGTGGAAATGCCTTCTTCTCTCAGACACTCAGGAATTTAGAGAACTAATAATGAAAACTGATTTCGTAAAGAACCGTCAGAACAACAAGAAGAGAAATTAAATCTTCAATTTACAGAATTATTACAGAAACACATGGAAAATTATGTGTTATTTATCAGAAAAAATAAATAACACATATAGCTATAATTCATATTGTTACAGAAACACATTGAAAATTATATGTTATTTATCAGAAAAAATAAATAACACATAGAGCTATAATTCATATTGTTACAGAAACACATTGAAAATTATATGTTATTTATCAGAAAAACAAATAACACATATAGCTATAATTCAAATTGTTACAGAAACACATTGAAAATTATAGGTTATTTATCAGAAATATAAATAACACATATAGTTATAGTTCATATTTATTGCAGAAATATGTTTAAAAATTATCTTTTATATTTTTATATAATAAGAATATATTTTATATATGTGTAGGATAAAGAACCATACATATTTTACAGAAAATTAGCAGAAAAATATAATAGAAAATTCATATATTTTAAGTGAAGACTTTAAAAGAAACATTGTAGAAACAGATACTAACATATGTTTCAAACATATGTCATCAAACAGATACTAACATCTGCTGGTAAACAGATACTAGCAAGATTGTTAAATTTAGAAAAGAACAATCAGATTATCCTGACACAAATTGAATGTGATAATTACAAACAGAACATAAAACTTCAGTTTTGTTCTAGAATGATAAGAATGTTAAGAGGAGAGGTAGGAAGTATAAGACACTATGATTGTCTAATCGCTATCTTCTCATTCATTCCCAACAGGAAAGAACAAATTGATTAAGTTAAACAGAAACAAACAGAAAACTTTAAATTTGTGTCTAGAAATGTTCAAAGAATGTTAAGGGACAGTCACAATACAAGACCTATGGAAAGAGTCTTGCTGTTCCCTTCTCATTGATGACAAGAACCTAGATTACAGAAGAAAGTTAAAACATTAGAATAAATTTATTCATTAATAGATTATTAGAACAGAAAACAGGAAAATAAATCAGAATAAATCATATTTCCCAATTAGGAAAACATATTGAAATATTCTACACCCAAAAGACAGAATTCAACTCTAGGAAAATATAATCCTGTTTATTTTTTAGTCCTAGAAATTCTCTTGATAGGACGAAAAGTCTAGAAAATTGTAACAAAAGTATTTGGTTTTGACCAAAAATGTACATAAAGCCTACCTCAGAATTGTAAAAATTGTAAATAAGGGATTTGATAAACTGAGGTAGTGAAGACTTGTAAATTTAAAATTAGAAACTTGAAAATTTAGGTGGAAAAAATGAAAATATTGAGAATAGAAGAATTGAGTAATTGAAAACTGAAGATTTGAACATAGCAGTTCTCCATATGATTCTCAATAAATTCCACCAATTACCTGAAACAAAAGTGCCTTCTTATAGAAAATAAGAAAAGCACAGTCTATTATAAATAAGTTGATTAAATTTAAGAAATATTAATGAGTTTTCTATTTACTAAACTCATATCAAAGAACACTTGAAATTGGTTCTTTGAAAATAATTATTCGGATAGAACATATATCACGAAAAGACATGTGATGAACCTAAATAGTTCCTATTTAATATTAAGAAAATACAATGGAATATTAATTGGACAAAGAAGATAAAGAATGAACATTTCTCTTCCAATCTTACCAATTAATTCCATTATCTTTATTCAGGTTTATTGTAAATAAAATTTTTGATAAATTTAGAAATGAATTCTAGTTAAACATGATGACTGAATTCCCTAGATTTAAAATAATATTTTATAACTCAGATCATGAAACTCTTTTCATTATAAAAAGAAAAAGAGTACTTTCAAGCTCTATCATCTATCAGACAGAAGAACTAAGTTGAATTTTGGCCACTTTCATCTGAAAACTTTTTGGAAGATAAGATAGATAGTTGAAACAACTTAATAAAAAACAATTTCCATAATGTCATCAGGAAATTTAAAAAGATACATTTGATTGGAGATTCTTCAAAAGAACCTCATTAGTAATCTTGGCGAGGTCCGAGGATTGTAACTCCAAGGATTATAAATAAAGAGAAAATGTATCAACATCCAGATTGTAACTTCAAAAGTTACAAAAAGAAGAAAGAATAAATTTAGGATTCATACCATCAGAGTTACAAAGAACTCATTTAATTGTGTTAGAAAACATCACCGAGTTAGAGTTATACTAATTAACTTCAAGAACATTAATTAGTATGTTGTATAAAAATTTTTGTATAAATAAATATTTTTAATATTTTCATATTTTTATATCCTTAGATTTAAGTTTTTTATTATTACATTACTTTACAAAATACATTCTTTTTTATCTATAGGCTTAAGTTTTATTACAAAAAACTTTACATATTTTTTTTTTGTTTGTATATTTTACATTTTTTCTTATATTTTTATTATTAGATTATTAGAGTATTCGTTCAATACGGAATTTTTTTTTTGCCGTAGGGTCCCAATTACTCTGTTAAATAAAAAATTACATAAAAATCGAAAAAAAATTTTTTTTAGAAACTTTATTCCATGAAATTTATTTTTATTTTTTATTTAAAGAAAATCTATAAAAAACTAAAAAATTTAGTTAAAATTTTTTGTTTTGTTTAATAATAAAAATAGACAGACACATTCAGAATTACTTTTAATTTCATTTTATTAGCCTCATGCTATACAAAGCTGATTATATATTTTATTAATATTAAGAATTTTTATTTTTAATTACTCAGAATCTAATTTTAATTCATTCTAATTTTGTTTTAATTAAGAATTAGCCTTATGCTATATAATCAGAATTTTTATTAATAGTAAGAATCTTTTAATCTTAATTTTCATTATAATCAAAATTTTATTTTCATTATAATCAGAATATATTTAATGAATAATATACTTAGAAATAGTCTTAATTTTAAATTTTATTTTTTTTATTTTATATAAAAAAATTAACTTTTTAACTAAAGTTTTAAAACAACAGTACTCAGTTATTAGCCTAAGCATTTTTACTTTTTGAAAACATAAAAGTATTAATGGACTTTTAAATTAAAAAATCAGAAACGATTTTATCATAAACAATTGAAAAATATTTTTTTTTCTCTTTTTAAATAATTTTGAAAGAAATAATATTAAAAATCAATTATAATTTTAAACTTACTTTTAATTAAATCGGAAAATATAATTAATAATTTAATAATTATTAAAAATAACTTACAGTTGTAATTTAAACCATAAAT
>JABUQX010024350.1:20000-27500 GCA_015478945.1 Trachelipus rathkii
GGTTAACGATAATTCCAATGGAAATAAATGTTTTATTGGGTACACATTTATTTGTCCTCCAGGAATGTGAACTTCGACTGATCGAACCTTTTCGTCATCACCATAAATAAGCATTTGCATAATGCCCATTTTCCAATACAGTCGTTCCTTCACAGGACTTCTGATGAGCACGACATCTCCCACTTTCACTCTATTCTTCCACGAGAATTAATAAAGATCTCTACCCATTTCTCTCAAACTTAAAAGATATTCGGCTTACCACCGGGTACGAAAGTCTTCAAACATCTCGGCCGATCGTTTGAGAGATTGAATAAGTTCTTCTCTTGAAGGTGAATCGATAGTAGTGGGATTATTCAGAAAGATGTTTGTATTCGCCAAAGGTTTTAAAAAAGCAATTTTGCGTTAGAGGCACTATATCATTGTTCGAAGAAGTGTACTGTATGTTAAAGGCCTCGAATTGATTGCATCTGTAATGTCTGACAATACTATTATAAATTCGAAGTATTCCATGCTCTTCCGCCCAACTGTTTTGTAAAGACAGTTTTTGATGGTCCGAATGGCTCTTTCCCGCATACTTTAAATCCAAGGGCTATACAAGGGAATTCGGACATGTTGAACTTGATCTATTCGCAAAAACTCGGAACCCATCTCAGAAACCACAAATTGTTCGAGAGCATTCGCACTTCTATTGAAAGATCGAGCATTGTCGCTATATAAGAAATTTGGGACTCCAAACCTAGCGACTAATCGTTGAAAGAATTGCACGAATGTTTTGGCAGACAGATCTGGGATTAAATCCAGATAATCACATCGAATGTTGATGCATGTGAACAAATGAATATACATTTTTTGAGGTTGAGTTGATCCTTTGATTTTTTACGAGAGCTGTTTGTATAATCAACTCCGACATAGCAAAAATCAGATAAAAAATTGACTTGAGCCTTTGTGAAGTTGGTGAACTTCGGATATTGAAAAGAAAAGCTATTGAATTTAATACAGATTACGCATTCTGATAGTACTTTTCTTATTGTATGTCGAGCTGATGTGATCCAGTAGCCATTTAATCGAATGCATGTCAGAGTTGCTTGAATTCCGAGATACTTACAAGCAACATGAGCATCTCTGACTATTAGTTTGGTAGGATGATGAGACTCACCAAGGACCACAGGATTTTCTATCTCGACACTATAATTGATTCGGAGACATCGGCCTTTGGCACTTCCTACAAGTCGTGTAAAAAAAAGAGTTCAGACGAGAAATCAGATCAGGAGGTATACTAGGACTGGTTTGACTGACATCATTCAAAAAAAAGAAGTTAGATAGAAAAAGATTCTTGTTACATAATTTTCAACAAAAATGTCGAGCTCTTCTATCATATTCTATTGAATTGAGAGTTGACATACCGAATTTGAAGAGCAATGCACATACTCTCAACAAATGGGATAAAGAATATTTTGATATTATATAATGAGGGGTAGGAAGTATAGGCATTGAAAGTTGTTGAAAGACATATAAGGTCTCCCTTTGAGCTAAATTGGGCCCAATATACCTGAATTAAATGACAGCCAGCAAGATCCATACTTCCAGAGATCGAATTTTTTTATGAAATCCCGATATGATAATCCTTGAGTAACTAAATCAGCCAGGTTTTCATCCGTTTTGACATAATGGAAGGAGATAGGTAATAAATTATCGTCTCTCATGGAAGAAACCATGTTTTTGATGTATTGAATTCGGTTTCTTACGAAGATTTGCTTTGTTTTGTTGCCTCCTCCTGGTACCTATGCAAGAACTATCTGGGAGTCGGAGAAGATATTGACCGCATAGAATTCAACCTCCATTAGGCCAGTCACTCTTTGTGGGAGATATTTGAGGGCCAGGTAAACTCACAAAAGCTCCAGGCAATGAAGTGTATTTCCCTTGAGTGGAGCCACTTTAGATTTTGCCCACATCAATGACGGACCGTTCTCTTTTGTATAAACCGCAAAACTATAGCACTGAGAGCAAGCATCACAAAAGATGTTAAGAGTTGAATTGGTAGAAGATGCATCAAAACAAAATCGGTCGAATGATAGACCTTTGAGATGGTTGAGATCAGCTCTTAATTTTTCCCAATCCTTCTTTATCTCAAGGTCGACTGAGTCATCCTAACTCATTTCCTTCTCCCATGTCTGTCTCATTAAAAGTCGTCCCCTCAATGTGACAGGAAGAAAAAGAGAAAAAGGATCGAAAATTTTGTTGACTTGAGAGAGCATATCTCTTTTTGAATTGATAGAAGTGAGCTCAAAATCTGCAAGTCTTAGGGTGTCATTGGATATATATATATATATATATATATATATATATATATATATATATATATATATATATATATATATATATATATATATATATATATATATATTTTTATTTTTTTAGAGTTGGGTTATATACATAGTAAAAAAATGAAAAGCAGCTGGGAAGGAAGAAATGAGAAGAACAAGAGAAGGGTTGGAAAGAGACTGAAGAAGATGAAAACTCTAGGAGAGTTACTGATGCATTATTTGAAGCCATTTTATTGTTTATAAGTGAAGAAGAAATTTTACCAAACTGAATAAGAAGAAATTTTACCAAACTGAATAACATAATATTTCAAAATTAAAATCAAAATAAAAATTAAGTCAAAATTAACATTTAAAACTTTAGAGGAGCTACAAAATTTTCTATTCCAGTCTTATAATATGATTTTCAGTAAAATATTCTGTGAAGAAAAAAAAATTTTGGAATAGTTTTTTAAATTATAATTTTGGATTACAAATAATTACATCTACTTCTAGGTGATATTTGGTGGATAATGGATAATGTATTCAGCGAAGTCAAGGGAAGAAAAAAGAATTTTCATTGCATAATAATAATAATGATAACGATGAAGATTGATGATTGGATGTTTCATCGCGGTCAGAACATATGAAGATCTTCTTCGCATGGTTATAGGGCGACAGGGCTAGCAACCCGGTCCTTTCCTTTTGCTTTTATTACTCCTGGACCAGCGTTGGAATCTAATGCGCCTAGAAGCAAGCTCCTCTGGAGAGCTCTAGGAAGGCGAGTTTTGAGGCCTAATGGGAGAAGATGCTAGTTCTACTGAAAGGGCGAAAACCCTACCTGAGGAGTGTTTAGCGAACTGGCATCCAAACCATTGCGCCGAGAAATGGCTTTCTGGAGTGTTCTAGGAGGTTGTGAGTTTCGGGCCAGAAGAAGACGCTGGACCAAGGGCGAAACCCTTCCTGGGAGTTGTTATAGTTATGAATATATATATATATATATATATATATATATATATCTCTTCCATTCCATTTCATATCCTCCTTCCTCTCTCTCTCTCTCTCTCTCCTCTTTCCTCCTCCTTTCTCTCTCTCTCCTTCTCTCTCTCTCTCTCTCTCTCCTCATATATATATATTCTCTCATGTTATATATATATATATATATATATATGTATGTCTTTCTTTCATATGTGTATCTAATATATATATATATATATATAATTATTATTTAAACATAAAATTGTGAAATTGTGAAATGTCGTTTAAAATAGCATGAAATAATTTTTTTTCCTTCATTTTTCTTTCTCCATACAAATTCAGATAAATACGATTTCAACATAGTTCTGCTAGTTCCACACCGTGTTTTGTTTTTCATTTTTAAAAGAAACCAATCATTCTCTATGTTTTGTGTATGTGCCTGATTGTGTGGGTTGACAAAATTTTGACTATGATTAACTGTATAGTGAATGTAATCATATCCCTGAATAAGATTTATGTTTTTATAGCTTGCCCAGCAGTCTGAAATGATGGTTGTTTTAGGTTTTATATTAGCTTTTATAGAATCGAGTAAAGTTTGTTCACTTCGATCAGAAACTAAAGTCATAAAAACCTCCTTAGTTTCAACGCAAATTCCACCAAAAACCCATTGTTGTGGAAGAACTCTGCCTTTATTGTTTTTACGTTTAGAAAATAAGGTTTCATCTATTTGAACGGTCAATCCTTCTCCTCCAATTTGCTCGGAATTGCTCACAGAATTGGCACACACCTATAAATAGTAAATCTACTTAAAATGTGAACGAATATAAAACAGAAAATAAAGTAACCTAACCTAACCTAACCTAACCTAACCTACCTAACCTAACCTAACCTAACCTGACCTAACCTAACCTTTACTATTGTAACGACACACACACACAGAGACTCATATATATATATATATATATATATATATATATATATATATATATATATATATATATATATATATATATATATATATATATATATATATATATATATAAACATAAGAATTAATGTAAAAATTTAAACAAGAATTAATGTAAAAATATTATAAAAATATTTCTTATAGTACTAACCTCTCGTAAATAATTATTGAAATCAATTGTAGTTTTTGGGGAAATGAGCAATTCTTCTTCACAGAATTTAATTGACGTTAGTTCCCGTGTCCATGAGTAAATGAACTTAATAATTGTTTTTAAGGTAAGTCTACTGCCTTGTAACCAGGTATCCTTCCTAACAGATAATTTAACGTTACACTTATCCTTTTTACACAGCCAATAACAATAATTATCTTCTTTTGTTGTCTTAAGGAGCATAGAATGTTTATTAATACATAACTTAAATGAGGGAATTATTTCAAATTTTTGGAAAAATTTCACTGCATCAATTTCTTTTACTATATATTTGTGCGATCAAGTTCGACAAATAAGAAAGAATCTTTTAAAATAATTATTCTAAGCTCTTGTTGATTATCTAGTAGCATCCAGTTCAAGCCGATTTTATTTTAAAATCAACTAAATCGAACACAATGAACAGCAACGCCTCATAGTGTTAAAAGATTGAACTTTTTTTTCTAATAAGTTAGATAGCTAGTTATTGAAAATAATGTGAAATGAAAATAGTACTAATAGTTATTTAAAATAATGGAAGTGAAATAAATTAATAACATAAGTTTAGTGAGGTGAAATTATTAATTATTATAAAATTTAGTTTAAGTAAGATTTAAATAATATCTAAAAAAAATTTAATATTCTTTTTTTTGTGTGGAAACTCACTTATTATAATAGTTTTATCGACAAAATTGTGAAATTTTAAAACTTTTGGTGATAATTTTAGTTTAGAACAACTATCATCAGATCCATATCAAAAACCACAATAGTTACGGAAAGGAATACATTGTTGTTGGAATCCTGGCAAATTTTGTGGAAACTGTAAAAAAAAAAAAAAAAAAAAAAAAAAAAAATCATATCTCAGCTTCACAGCCATGCAGAAGAATGTTTTGAATCCTTATGCAGAGTGCAAGTTAGGAAAATGCTCTAAAAAAAATAAAATAAATAAATAAAATAAATGATATTTTTTTTTTTTATAGCAGAGGACATAATATATATATATATTATTTAACAAAGGTACACAGCAATGTATGGGGCTCGAGCCGACGAGTACTGGGGACGTTTTCCATACCCCACAGGGGGGGGCAGAACCCCGCGACACCCAAATGCACCAAAGGCGGGGTTGGAGGCCACTCCCCGGAGAGGGAGTGGTCCCTACCCCGTGGATTCCCCAGGCCGAAGACTGACTACCTGCCATCGGTATACCCTTGAAGTTCTTTGAGTAAGGAAAAGCAAATTTGTGAAGTGCATTTATTTTAACGGTAACCAATAAAAGGTCTCTAAATGGGCTCTCTAATCATATTACTTACTATAATTGTAGCAATATTTTTAATTTTTTTATTTTTTTTGTTTCCTATCTATAATTTTACCAGGGTTTAAAATGTATTCTTCACTTGTAATATTAACAGACACAATTTTTTTTTTGTATTTTCGCCCTCGTGGACCAGCGTTACCCCGTATACCCTGCACCGGAGGAAGGTAGCCTCCCCACCTCTCTCTATATATACAAAGTGAGACTATGCTATATCTATCTATATATATATATATATATATATATATATATATATATATATATATATATATATATATATATATATATATATATATATATATAATTTATTTTCTTGTGACTGTGAAGCTGAATTCAATGGTAGGCTGCTTAAATTTTTTATTTCTAATAAGATTCAATATTATATGCCAAAAAGATATAATCTATACACAGGTTAAAACCCTTATGTATATCAAACTGTGTTCCAGTAATAATTCTTCAGCATATTACAAAGTTTATTATTATAAATGTCCATTATTCCTACCAGTCCATCCACCAGCCTCCATTCCTTCCATCTCTCATTCCATTCTCCCATTCCTCTCTCTCTCTCTCTCTCTCTTTCTCTCCTCTCTCTCTCTCTCTCTCTCTCTTTCTATATATATATATATATATATATATAAATATACACTTATATATATATGCTCTCTCTTTTATATTATCTCTATATATATATATATATATATATATATATATATATATATATATATATATATATATATCTCTCTCCTCTCTCTCTCACAACATCTCGCCCTCAAAATCATTTTAATGGAAAAGGTTAATTGTATTTTACCTTCAAGTCGTCATGATTCTCATTTCACCCATTACAATGGAGCTTAAAATTGATTCTTCAATAATTCATTTAATTTAATTTTAGTTCTCTCTCTCTCTCTCCTCCTCTCCTCTCTCTCTCTTTCTCACTCCAGTCTCTCTCTCTCTCCTCCTCTTTCTCCTCATATGTGCACAGACTTATATATATATATATATATATATATATATATATATATATATATATATATATATATAGACAGTCAGATTTTTTAATCCTCCACCAATTGTAGCTAGAGAACGGCAGGTCCTACAGAAAAACAAATTATATATTTGGAATCAGCCGAAAATTCTAAGGATGGGATTTAACTTTTTTTTTTTTTTTTTTGAAGTAATTTTTTTTTTAACTAAAGGAATACCTAGGGGTGAAACCGCAAAGATGGCAGGAGTCGGGTCTCTCGGCCTCCCGGGGGGCGGACGACAGGGGGGGACTAATCCCCCCTCCGGGGATGGTCTCCGGAACCCCGCTCTTTGGTCTTTGGTGTCGCGGGGTTCCCTCCGACCATCCCTCCGGGGTATGAAACGTCCACCCCTCTGTCCCGTCGGCTCGAGCCCCTAAATTTGGTGAAGCAGGTTTTGTTTTTTGGGAAAATTTTAAGGTTTTGGGAGTCGAGCCATTGAGAGAAATGCGACAAACAGGCATATTACCAGGCAATCCTTCAGATAAAAAAACCACTTCAAAGTAGAGTAATTTTCGGCTGATCTCATTATATATATATATATATATATATATATATACTCTCCTCTCTCCTCAGATGGAAAAATAAATCAATTCCACTCCCTAAAACTCCATCACAAAGATTCCATTCCTTCCTCTCTCTCTCTCTCTCTCTCTCTCTCTCTCCTCTCTCTCCTCTCCTCCTCTCTCTCCTCTCTCTCTACTCTCTTTCTCCTATATATATATATATATATATAT
>JABUQX010024350.1:40000-47194 GCA_015478945.1 Trachelipus rathkii
CATTATTTTATAGTACTGGATACAGTACACTGGTAATCCTAGAAGTGCCCGTAACCCAGCCTTTAATTACAATTAATTACATTTTTTTTTTTTAAATTTTAAAGTTGGTAGAAATATTCCGTAGAATTTATATTATTTTTACAGACAAACTCATCCAACTTTTTTTTTTTTTTTTTTAAAGCCTTGGTCTCATGCCTTCAGACCTGCACCTACCCGAATGACGTCAGAGTCAGATGTCTATTTGGGATAGGATATAACTCCTCCCCTCTCACATGGTATAATGAACGAAAGTTTTATTTCTTTTCGTTCTTTTAGATAAATTTTAATGTGCTTTCATATCAATTTGATCAATATATTAGAACTAGCCGCAACATAACACTATATAACAATTAAATGCGAATTGACTGAATTAATGACATATAAAATAAAATTCATATATTACTAATTTATTATATGACAATCATAATGATTTCATTAAATTTCTAGCCAGAGGAACCTTCCAAATCTAATTACCATACTTAGTAAATAAAATACAATAATTTTTAATATCGAAATCTCCAGCATGCAAATTTTCCTATAGACTTAAAGTCTTCCCAATAGAAAGTTTTATTATCCTAGAAAACAAAGTTACAAATTTTTTTTCTCAAACGGAATTTTTATTACCTTCTTTCACGGAAGATCT
This sequence comes from Trachelipus rathkii, assembly GCA_015478945.1. Classification (NCBI taxonomy): domain Eukaryota; kingdom Metazoa; phylum Arthropoda; class Malacostraca; order Isopoda; family Trachelipodidae; genus Trachelipus; species Trachelipus rathkii. The sequence continues at coordinate 40,683 of JABUQX010024350.1, forward strand.
TACGATAACCGTGTTTCAAATAAATATGTTTCCATCTCCCGTCCTTCAAGTGGGGGGGAATCGGAGTGAGAATAATGTGGGGCTTGCTCATTCTCGTTCGCTACGTCTACGTTCTCTCTGACTCTTAACTTCTTTTTTAGGAAAATACTACAATTTTCCTGTACAGGCTTTATTTTATAAAAAATTGTGATATAAAAACAATCTATCCACTTTGATTGTCCACAATATTATTATGCAACGGAATTCCAATACGCTAATTTCTATTAATTAAACAAATAATTACAAAATTAAATCTGCACTTTAAAAAATACCTTTGTTGATAGAAAGCAAACCATATATGAGAGTTTACAAACTTCGCTGAGCGTCCTTACGAGCAGTTGAGATCTTTAGCAGCTAGGTAATTTTAAACCTTAGTTAGTCTCAGAATAGAAGCGAGTTTAAATTTTTTTGGGGTATTTGGGGGGGTATGCTTTAGGACTCTCCTCAATTTCTTCAGGCCTCGTCTTCATCATAGAGACTTTATTTATATTCCCGTTGTTGTTTTTTAGGCTCGCTTGTTCTATATCCAAATTTTGATCTTACCTACCTCGCCGGGTAATAGGACAAATCATTTGGACAGTGAGTCAATAAGTCGAGAATCTCACTTTTTTTCTTCTTGAGTTTCAAATTTTTAAGAAAGCTTTTCTTGATGTGCTTTTGGCGGGTTTCAGTGGTGGGGAGTTCTTCTTCTCTCTACCCACCCCCATACACCAGCTAGCATCTCAAGGCTTCCTTGTTGTCGAAATTCGTTGGAAGATTTTTTTGAAAGGGCGCGGTGATTTTCTGTTTATGAAAGGACTATTTTTAATGGATAACGACTTTTTTTATTTTCTTTTATAAAAGAAACTTTCTTCACGTTACCCTATATGCTTTCAGTATTATTAAATCTAACCACAAGACTTACTTTTTAACAATTATTAAAAATATATTCTTCACTTGGGTATAGGTAATACTGTACACTTTCATTATCACTGCGCTAATTATTATTATTTTCTTTTTTATTGACCCTTTTAGAAGGTTTAGGGATCGATTAGAATTATCGATTCGAATGTCACTATCTGGGGTTGACCAAATATGTACTGACGTTCGATATCGATCCTGATGCTGTATATATTGTTTTGTTTACCAGAGTATTTTGATGATGTTTTTAACTCTGAAAATTACCTCTGATTTAGTTACCCTGTTAAAAATAGACTTAAGTTAAATTTTGTGTTTATAATTTGATTTCAATTTCATGGTTATTTTTGTTTAGGAGCGACGTCCTGTTTCTAATCTTAATTCATTTTTGTAAATATGTAAGATGTTTTTGTAATGTTAAATGTAAATTTATTTTTGTAACTAATAATATTGTTCTATATAGAATTTATAACTTTAATATTTGTTAATATTTATTATATATTATGTATTTTAGTTTTCACCTGAAGATGGAAATAGGTTAATTTCCGAAACGTTGTGAATTGAATCAAAAGACCCACACACACACACACACACACACACACACACACACACACACATTACACAAGACATAGTATATATATATATATATATATATGCAGAGTGTAGTCGGAAAGTTGTGAATGATAGGAATGTGGATGTTGCAATTAAATCTTTGGTGGATGCAAAGAGACTAAGAATTAAGTGAGCTATGGTCTTACATAGGGGTGGTCAGGGTCCCGAATAGCTGATACCTGTATCTAGAAAACTACGGCAGCTACATAAAACCTGAATACATTTTAGAAATCAGCGAAAATTTTAATGCAGGAAAATGAAGAAGAAATAAAATGAAGTGCGATAAAAAAATATTGATAATAAATAGGTTTAGATGTACGATAATTCTCGAGTTCCCCCAAATTTTTAAGACATGAGTCGCCAAATATTCTCTTTTTAATACTAATGCGAAACACACACACACATACACACACAGACTCTATGATACATAGATGTTCTAGGGGAGAAATGATTTTTTTTTTTGGTGACCTGACCTAACCCCACATAACCAAACTTATATAATTTTTTTTTTGTTTTTTTTAATTTTTAATTTTTACCAGAAGGAGGAGGAGGAGTCTCGCTGCCAGGAGAAGTCTCAAAATACCAGGCGTAAGATGTTATTCAGGCGTTTTATTTTCATTAATTTATTAATAATTTTAAATATTTTATAAATAATTAATAAAATATTTTTTCCTTTTCCGGCATTAAAATGTTCGCTGATTTCAAAAATGTATTCAGTTTTTTGGTAGCTACCACAGTTTTTTAGATACAGGTATCAGCTATTCGGGATGTATAGTAGTAAACTATGGTCTGGAATATGAGGTATAGATCTAAAGTACAATAAATTCAGATAGACAATCTTAGGGGTGTGTTACTTGTGAGAGGAATTGATAAAATGAGGAAAGAACGCATTAGGGAGTTGTGCGGTGCGAAGGAAGGAGTAAATGAGAGAATAATTGAAATTACATTGAGATGGTTTGGTCATGTGGTAGGGATGGATGATAAATGGTTGGTTAAGCGGATGTTTAATGGTGGATGTGTGGGGAATCGACAGGCTGGAAGACCGAAGGAAAAGTGGATTGAGTCAGTAGAGGAATGCCTGGAGGGGAGAAATGTGAGTTTGGCAGAGACGAGAAGAAAGGTGCATAATAAGATGAATGGCGTGTTTTTTTGAGGCAGTATGGTTGTGGTCCACCTGGATCATAGGATGAACCCTACACTGATCTGAGATGCCATGAGTGAGGGTTTTCGAGGTCTCTTGAAGCTCTAGGTTTGATTTTTCTGACTGTAATATATATATATTATATATATATATATATATATATATATATATATATAAGTATATATGATATATATATGAGTATATAAGTAGTAATGATGACGGAAGTAGAGGAATGGCCGGGAGTGGCACCCCCCTGCGCTCAGAGTCTTCCCTGAGGGTTTTTCGAGGTCTCCGGTGGGAGCTATCTTCCCCTGTACTTTTCACGTCTAGGGCATTACCCTGGGGCACTACCCTTGGGCACTGCCCATATTTATATCCATTTGCCATGTACGTGCATGCGTGTGTTTGTGCTTGACCATATACTGATGTACATCCATGTCTGTTTTGCCCCTACCCCCTTTAGTTCAGCCGCTAAGCCCGTTTATTCCCTGCTAAGCCATGTGCATGGTTTACGTACATGAAAGTAGCTGCGCTCAGCCACGTTCATCACTCAGCTCCGTTCATAGTGAACATCTTAGAGTTCATCATGAACCGTTCTATACTATAACATCACCACCCTTGGTCGAGTGCCTAGAGTTTGGATGTTGCAAGACATTGTTGCATGCAACGTTGCAAATGTTGCAAATGTTGCAAAAGATTGGTTTGCAACATTTGCAACATTTTGCAACATTGGTTTTTTGGCCATTTCCGACGACGGGGAAGCGTTTAGGCTCAACCCCGAGGTCTCGGCGCGCGCGAACGCCGCGAAAGCGAAAATATCTCGCGGATTATGTGAGCATTTCGATAAAAACACGTTTTTTACCTACCCTAAAGAGGTTGTTGATAGGGACACCACCCCTCTACGCGGCGATACGTCTTTAGGTCTTGCCAGAACACGATAATACACAAAAATAATAATAATAATAATAATAATAATAATAATAATAATAATAATAATAATAATAATAATAATAATAATAATAATAATAATAATAATAATAATAATAATAATGTAAGTGAATTTGAGAAAAAGTCAGCATAGTATCTTTAGGGTATATATATATATACATATATATATATATATATAGCATATTATTATATATATATACATATTATACATATATATATATATATATATATATATTAGTTATTACATATATCAGGCTTGGGTTCAAGCACAAGTACTTGTACTTGTAATTGCACCTCTAAGTACATTTTTTGCAGTACTTGTACTTGTACTTGTACTTGTACTTGCAGTTTCTAAACCAATGCAATTCTGTCTTGTACTTGAGCCCTTTGTACTTGGTACTTGTGCTTGGTACTTGCAAGTACTCTTTGGCATTTTTTAACTCGTCAATATTTTTTACATTTTTAGCATTTTCCCTTCACCATTCCATCCCAACAACTCTTAAGCATCACACACACAGGCATGAGCATGAGCATGGGGAGCATATATATATACATATATTTCCCAATGTATCTTCACCTTTTTTCCCCCAAGACTGGGGGTAAGGTGCGTAACATGTACCGGAAACAGAAAAGTAGTAGAAGAATATGACACAAGTCGAAAAGAAAGCCCAGCCTTACCTCCCCTTTATACATATTAGTGAGAACTCTCCGCAGTCAGGAAATCCACCCTAGAGCTTCACGGGACCCCGACGGACCCTCACTATGGCATCTCGCCAATGTTGGTTCATCCTTGGCCCAGGTGGACCACAACCATACACCTCACAAAACCCTGCCATTTACTCCTATTATTCACTTTTTCTTCTCTGCCCCCTGCCAAACCTACATTTCACTCTCACATTCTTTGCTGACTCAATCCACTTTTTCTTCGGTCTCCCAGCCAGTTGATTCCCAACACACTCACCACTATACATTCGTTTAATCAACCGACTATCATCCATCCTTTCCACATGAATAAACCATCGAAACGTACTTACATTTATTCTCTCATTTATCCCTTTTTTCATACCATACACTTCCAGTAATATTTGTTCTGCCTCATTTTATTACCTCTTTTCACCACCTAACACGCCCCAGATTGTCCATCTGAACACATTGTACTTTTAGATCTATAATTCTTATTCCAACTATAGTCTCACTATCATATGGTTTACCACAAGCAACAACATGCTCCTCACGCAAGACCCTAGTGCACCCAAGACTTAGTCTTTACATCCACCAAGGATTTAATTGCAATTCGCAACTTTCCTACTATCACTCATAACTTTCTACTACACTCGGCATCATCCGTTCCCTTTTCTGTCCAACATGTATATCTTAAATATTTAAATTCAGCCACTTGTTCCAGCTGCTCACTCATCTAGCATAACTTACACCGAGGACTGTCCTCACTACAACCATAACCTTACTCTATCTACGTTTACTTCTCAAAGCAATCCTTTACACACCTCAACAAACTTCACCAATTCTTCTAAACTTCCAGATTCACAGCACAAAACCATATTATATATATATATATATATATATATATATATATATATATATATATATATATATGGTATATACATATATATATATATATATATATATATTATACATACATATACATATATTATGTTAGATGGTGATTGATTGGATTTTAAAGTTGTATACGTTTATGGATGTACAGTTCCGAGGGATTGAGGAGTATAATATTAGCACCTTTATATAAGGATAAAGGAGATAAGGTAACTGTAAGTATTATAGGGCAGTTAGTTTATAGAGTAAAGCGGTAGGTAAAGATATGGCGTTGGTATTTTTGATCGAATGACTGTGGAACTGATTTTAAAGAACAAGGTGCGTTTAGGAAGTGGTAGAGTGATGTGTGTGGATCAAATCTGAATATTGAAACAAATGATTGGATTAGGAAAATGAGGAGGAGAAGAATAAATTGTATTTAGGGTTCTTTATGGATTTTGGCAAAATTATAGGCGCATAATAGGATTGCTGCTAATTAGGAAACTCTATGGTACGGGTGCTATTGATATACGGGTTGGTGGTAAGCCCTGAACAACCAAAAGCATGTGATGACGATAGCGGAAGCGTGTAAAAAATAAATAGAGTTGAAAGTGATTGTTTTAGCATTAATAGCGGAGTGAGGACAAGATGTGTGATATGTCTCCTTGGCGATCCAATCTGTATACGGATGAAGTTATGAAAAATTAGAGGTCGGGGTAAGAAGGGATAGTGTTAAAAAATGATGGAGAATGGAAGAGAGTGGAGGATTCTTTACCTATTATATGAGGATGATTTGGTTTTGTATGGAGAATCTTAAGAGAGCTTGAGAGGACTGGTAGAGAGATTTTGGTAGGGTGTAAAAGGAGGGTTTGAAAGTAAAAAACGTGGATAAGAGTGGCGGTTATGGTTGTGAGTGAGGAAGTCCTCGAGTATGATAGATGGTGAGCAGCTGAAAAGTGTCTGAATTTTACTTGTGATATGTTGGGAATGAAAAAGGGAGCGGACGGTGAACGTAGCAGGAAAACGTGAACGGCACCAAGGCGGCTGGTGCAGCTAAATCACTGGCGGACGGTAAAGGGACCAAGTCCTAACGAGATAGGGTCCACATGAGGGCATGTTGTTACCCGCGTTAATGTATAAGTAGTGGGATCTCATGGTCCGGAATAACAAGAGGTACAGATCCAACCACAACGTTCAGATGGACAACTTAGCGGAGTGCCAGGTGAAAGAAAATGATAAATCGATAACACACACACACACACACACACACACACACAAAGAGTGAGATGGAGTGATAATGGAATGGAAAGAAATGGCCCAG
>JABUQX010024351.1:0-40000 GCA_015478945.1 Trachelipus rathkii
AAGGGAAATGCTGACAAAAAAAAAATAAAACCAACACAGATTATGTCAGAACAACACATAATAACTGCGGAAAAAGTGACTGCAGAAACCAACATCCATAACATCGAGTGATAGACGAAAAAAAAAAGCACTTATTCGTAATGCCACATAACTTAGCGACTACATTTCCAAGAACAAGAGTTTTTTCATTTTCTGTTTTTTTTACACACACACCGGAGAAAAGAGAGAAAAATCCAATCTTACCTAAGGAAAAATATATGAAAATCATCTTATCATTAGAAAAAAAAAAAAACTGAGTACATGAGTAAAGGCTAAGTATAGAACTGCGAAAAAGAAACACAATCCTACAGCATCCGGTTTTTTACGTCACGGCACTCATGATTATGTGCGTACAGATCACATCCAGTTGCGTATAACATGCACTACCTACCAAGGGAATAGGCGCATTTGAACCATTTCCGTGGAGATGTTCTTTGGCTTTGTTGAATATGAATCATAACAACAAAAAACAAGAAATTAATGACAAACAAAAAAACTATAATATAAACATACAAGAACAGGAATAATTAACATGCAGATCATAAGCATATGAAAAATAAACACCAAAGTAATAGACTAACCATCAAGGAGACCTATCTTTTGGAAACACCCATAATACGCATATCAACCTAATACCCTATAATACTACAAAAAAGTCACTACCAGAAACAGATAAAACTCTTCCCAAGGGAAAAATATAATAAAGAATACTATTTCTCCTCCCCACCAACGAACCTATCTGCTAATGTGATGCCAAAATTTACAACTTGTACAAATTCACACCCATTGGCATCTTCAGATATAGATCACATAGATAGCAATACCTCAGCAAAATAAACTAGATACTCCTTCTACCAAATACTTATTAGACCACCTACAGGGATCGAGTTACCAGATAAAATATCACTCGCATCTACCTGCCTATCGTACACACACAGCACCAGGGATCACCCCGAACCATCGGTTGGCTCGATACTTATTATTCCACTTACCACGCGCGGTACTCAACGAACCAAAAACAATTTCCCTACTTTTCTGACCGGACCTCCCTTCTGGGCTGGAAGACGGTCTCATGTCAAACATACCGAAAAAGGGGGAAAACCCCGGCAAGCCCCCAACTACCCTCAATCGGCGTAACCTCTTTCTTCAAAGCTCGGCAGCTAACCACAAAAGATGCACCCTCATTCTTCATTAAGTGGGTCAGCAGTCTCTTAATGAGAGAACACGCCCTAACCCCCGAGTGCGAGAACGCGGATAGGAACTCGCGCGCCTAGAATCGGTCCCTTGGCACAGCTTAAACAAAGTATCTCGGATCTTACTCACGATTGAGATACTCTTGCACGAATGCGATAGTTGGACAAACTACAAAATCCCCCTGAAGACAAAAAGAGAGAGGAAAATAGAGATGCGCCAAAAACTTGGGTAAATTAAAGAGGACCAAGGAAGAGGCACGAACATACGCACCAAAGGAGGAAAAAAAAGTAGATAGAGAGGTAAGTAAAGAGTCTAGGGCTGTGGATAGAGAGAAGAAGGAAGAAGAAGTAATAGAGAGAGAAGGAAAAAAAGAAAGAAAAAAGAATAAGAATAAGAGAAAGAAGAAAGAGATAAAAAGAGAAGATAATAAAGGAAGAAGATAATAATCCATTAATATTAAGAAGTAAGGATAGAGAGGAAGAAGTAAGAGGAGAAGAAAAAAAAAGAAAGGAAGGGAAAGAGAAAAGATAGAAAGGAAAAGAGATCTCAAACTAGAGGACCAAGTATCAGTAAAATGAGAAAGAAAAGAAAGATAAGGATAAATATATATGAAGAAGAAAGATAAGACGATGAAAATATAGAAGAGATAGTAAGAAAAGATAGTAGTAAGAAGAGATCGAAGATGAAGAAAAGGTAAATAAAAAGGAGTAAATAAGAGGAAGAGTAAAATAGATAATAGTAGAGAATAAGAGGAAGTAAAGTATAGATATATAGAGAAAGAGAGAAGAGTAGAAGAAGGATAAAAGAGAAAAATATGAAGAGAAAAGAAGAGAGAAAAGGAAAAATAGGAGAAGGAAGCGAGAAGAATGAGTATGAAAGAGGAAGAAAAATAAAAGAATAAGAGAAGTAAATAGAGAGAGAAAGAGAGATAATAGAGATACGAGAAAAAGAGAAAGTAAGAAGAAAAATAAGGAAGATGAAAAAAAAGAAGAGAAGAGAGAAGAATAAAGAGAAAGAAAGAAAAGATAAGAGGAAAAGAGAAAATAAGAGGAGATTTGAAGTCATAAGTAAGCAATATAAGTAAGTAATGAAGTAAGTAGAAGGATAAACAGAGAAGAGAGAGAGAAAGGAAGAGATGAGATAGACGAATTATAGGAATAGGAGAATAAAAGAGAAGTAGAAGTATAGGTTTATTAATGAATTGAAAGGAGGGGAAGAGGAGAGTGATAATAGACTAGACGAGCAAATAGACACAACACGACGCAAACGCAGAGATGACACAGAGGAGAGAGGAGGAGAAGATAGACGACGAAGAGACATATGAAGAACGAGATCTATTATTTGGCAAATATTCAGCAAATAGGAGACGGAGTAATAGTAAGAATCTTTGTTATTAGACGAGAGAAAGACTATTCGAGAATAAAAAGAAGGTAAAATTAGAACCTTGAAATTATAATGAAGAGAGAAATAGACTTGCAAGAAATGGAGAAACGAAAGAAGAAGAAAATAGCTGACTATAAATAACGCGTATTTAAGCATTAAGTTTTAGAGCACTCACGAACTGACCCAAAAAGGGAGCACCACAAAAGCCACCAGTTATTATATACGGTAAAAAGTAAAGGAGAAGAGGAAAAAGGGGGTTGTCGGAACGATTTCGAGATGAAATAAGAGAAGAGTAATGTTAAGAAATCATAAAGCTAAAGAAAAATAAGAATATATATAGAACAAAAAATAAATTTAACATAAGGAGAGAAATAAAATAAGAGATGAAAAAGAAATATACGAAAGACATTTAAAACAATAAGAAGAAAAAATTAAAACTAGAAAATATATTAAAGTAATCGAGAAATAAAAAATAGAACCGAAACTAATAATGACGAGTTTTAAAGTAGATTAAACTCACATTATTGAATTAATGATAAAATAGATATATGTATATAAAAAATAGATATAATAGAAGCTTAAAGCTTAAAAACAAGAGTAGTAATAGAGATGAATGCTAATAAAATGAAAATATAATATAGAGAAGAAGAGAAGAGAAGAGGAGAAAATAAAGAATAAAGAATAAGATATAGTAGAATATATTAATAGATAGATAGATTAATAGAATAAAAAGAGGTAATAGAGAGAGAAGACCTTAAGTATTTAATTCACTCCCAAACATTAGTAAAATCCACTGTATTACTTACATTAAGATCTTTAATAACATATACACAATATAATCATACAAAAACGGAGTAGCCGTCGGATGGCCAAGGCACCATCCATAATCAGCTGCATTTATCATACACTTTCATTAATGACGCCCACACTACCCCTTCACCGTTATTGGCACCCAGATCCAACCTTAACGATGACAGGGGCGCCAACCACTCGAGTCGTACCCTTCTCCCCCCTTATTGCCCCCGCGCAGGGACACCTTAGGTTCCTAGCAGCCCCGGTTCATAGAACTAGTCAAGCACCGCTTCCAGAATAGTGTGGCGTCGGCCTTGATAGACGAGATCACAAACGGACAACGACATGGCCTGATCATATACAAGGTCGCGTGGGGGTAGTAGGGATTGGTCCGACTGTATACGTCTCAAAAGTTACCTAGTCATGACAAGAAAACAGCTGGATCATTTCAAGCCCTCACGTAACTGTCCTAACAGATCTCTGTGGACCTTTCTAACCTAATCACATATTCCATCGAAACCACGACTCAACCGTACAACCATCACACACACCAACTGAGCTCAGCATTATCTTCCACAGCACACGATAAACTTTCGTCAAAACACACAATCATACCTACGCTAAAATTTCGGATCTTCATTCCGGATAAAACCACGAACTACCAAATCAAACACAAACAGCATACCTAAACACAACCATTCACACAAACAATAAGGAGAGATAGTCTAAACCTCGTGAGCCTTCTCAAGCACCCCATTCTTGGCCAAAACGGCAGCGGCGTGCAGCAAGCAACCGCATAGCATCACTAACATATATATACTACCAGGTATCGCCGGTGAGAAGCATCCACACAACAGTCCGCAGGCTACTTCACCTATACAACACATACACTATGACATTATAGCACACTAACTCACCATAGAACACGTTACACACACTTAATACACCAACACTATGGACACTATCCCACAACTACACCCACTCACATCAAAGACACGTAACAGTTCCATTAACCACACCACCATAGAGCAGCTTACACGCACCCATAAGACACTACACTCACCCATAACTACTTACACTCCCACACCAGACACACACCACAGCACACCACAACGACATCGTAATTGAGGCCGTATGCTATGAGAGCCTCAGCTTGATGCCCAAACTATTGCATGCCTCAGCTTGCGGAGATCGCTCTACATGCTTTGAAGTGCTCAATTTGTTGACTCAAGCTTGAGCACCTTCTGACTCAGCTCTTGAGTCAAACTGACCTCGCTCAACAATCTGTAATCATAAACTCTCCACTTTTGCGCGAAAGCCAAGCAATTAGAACGTCAAAAACTTGAGTCATCTGATGTTCACTTGATGACGTCACGTTGTCGGTTCTAACATATAAGAACAGAGACAGGATCGCAGTACTATACTGCAACGGTATCAACTTTGACGTCAACTACTAATAACAACCACTGGGCCATACCAATCGTATTTAACCCCATAGTTCAGAAACTTGACAACACTATGAGTAGACACCTGCACAAAAAGAGAAGCCACCTTCTAAGAATAGGGGAAGCAAAACATCGAAGAAACGCCTTACAAGTAGGAACCACATCCACTCATGTCAACAACTTTCCATTGCGAAATGCCCACTTACTTGCAAACATAGTCAAACACTCACACCAAAGACGACGATAATAACAAATAATAATAAAAGCAAATGCACAATGCACTAATCACATGGCACACATTCTAGCACTAAAAAGCGTATCAGTCACCTAGGGAATCAACTCACTAGGACAGAAGGACAAACCCCGAGACCATGCGCTTACCGTGATGGGAGACCGTCAAAGCAACCGGAAATCATGAATACCGTCAAGATGAATCCATGCAATCAGAGAGAACCGACAAAGAACGTCATCAACACAAGAGACACCAACAAAGATGATAACATAGAATAAAGACTTAATAATAGCTAATTTACCTAACTTTCAATTTCAGTAGTACCATATAGTTATATAAAGTACAATAATAAATCATAAAACAACACCAACATCCATATACACTAAAACATTAATAAATAAATTTATAATTCCTAACAATATAAATAATATATATATATAAGGCATAACAAGTGAGTAAAACTTATAAAAACTATATAACAAAAGACAACCCCTGTGAGGTTTTTTAAAATATGAAACGCAAAAGAAGTGAAGAAAATAAAATAGTATACTAGGTAAGCATATTATCATACATTCAAGAAAACCGACCCGCACACTTGGATCATTATAAATATACATCTACCACTACCATATCAAAATAAATTTACAGTTACCATAACCTCTTAACCCTACGCTCACATTAAAAGAAGTAAAAGCAAGCGATGAATTTAAAGAATGGATGAGGACTGCAATTTACAACGACAAATATAACGATCCTGAAAAAACCTTATTAAGTCCCAAAGTCGTGCACAAAAAAATAACACTATAGTAATAAGATATAAAGCAAAATTTCAATAACAACCTGTCCTTACCAATAGATATATATAAATAACAATAAAACAAATAACCACTAATATTCAAATCATTATATTATACACAGAAGCTTAAATACTCTAAAATATCATTCCCTACAACTCTACTTGACTAATATAAAATACTATTAAACGAATATTTTATCAGTAAATAAAGATACTAACAGCTTATTAACTAACACTAATAATACAGCTTACACCAAATAAAAATAAAAATATTATACAAATTATATAAGTAATAACACTAGTAGTAGCGTTAAATTAAAGAATTAGGAAAGTTAACGTAATATTATATTTGTGATCGAAGCTTTACTTCCACACAAAAAATTTAGCCTGCTTGACAATATCACCAAAATAAAACACCGTTACACACTTGGTTCTTTCTCAAATTTACAAAATAAAGCTAATTAAACCTACAAACAAATTATAATCAAAAAACAAACAAACCATAATCTCAAACGCCTATTCTTATTTATATCCTAATTGTAAATAAACTTAATAAATGTACTACACTTCTCCAACATTCCTGATCAGATTATTAATACAACATCAAACTAAATTATTAAAAAAAGAACATCACTATATACCATACTCACGGCCATAATCATAGTAATACCACTTAACGCAATAACACAGCCTATGCATACTACATGACTAAACTAGAACAATATCGGGATATCTATTAAATCAATTACCAATATATATATGATAATGATAATTAATAGATAATACATATATATATAAAAAACCTTGATCATATAACTACATAAATATCTATACTACAACCAAAATTCACAAGTCCTTTGGAAGTAAAGACTTTAAGATTAGCATGGAAAAAAAGATAAAATGCAATAAATATAAAAATATAAATAATATCAAAAATAATAGATAATAATATATAATATAGATATGTAATAATAAAAATATAAATGAAAATAAAGTATATAATAAGTAAGTATATTGATAGAAATAATAAAAAATTTAAATAAAAAAAATATATTATATAAGAAAATAAAATAATAAGAAAAAATATATATAGAAACTATAATAATATATAAATATATAATATATAAAATATAAAATATTAATAATATAAAAATATATATAATATAATATATAATAATATATATAAAAAATAACTTAAGAAAATATATATAATAATATATATATATATAATAAGTTATATAAAATATATAAAATATAATAAAGATAATATATACTTTATAGCATGAATTATGCTTAAATAATCTATATATTATATAAAATATACACTTAGAGGTACCATAAATATAGAAATAAACCTGTTTCAGGCATTATATATATAAATTAAGGACAAGCAAATAAAACCGTGTATAATATATTATCTCATATAAGGACTAGTTATAAGCATACTGGCGAGTATAGTAAATCAAATGCATAGGAAGGTCTAGACACAATAGATTGACTACCCACTGGGTTAATACTAAAAAAGTCACTACGTCCTTCTCATATATAACACTCTATATATATACCCTCTAAGCAATATATATGCAGGTCTATATACAATATAAAATAATATGATATATATATATACTACTATATCTACCATTACTATATTACTATAGCTATATTACTATCCACATTTACAAATAATATATAGTATCTCCCTATATATAATATTATATAAATATAATCATCTACTCATATAGATATATATAGATCATAATATTAATAAATTATATAAATATAAATATAGTATTATATGACCTTCGCTCCATAAAAGCAAAGATCTTCAGGAGAAACTGTGTCCCATGGATTTACATAGTGCTCAGATGGTTAACGGAAAAAGATCCTTTGAATACAAATTAAAATTAAAGTTTTTCTGTAATTTTGTACTATTAAATAAAAGTTTTAAATAATTTTATCTCTTATATATATTGTAACTCTTTAGATATATCTATATATAAATATATACTAATATATATATATATAGTATATAATACATATTATATATAAATATATATCAGTATATATATATATATACACACATTAAATACTAGGGCAGTACTGGACGAAAATGTTGAGCACGCGAATGGAATAAGAATACATCCCTAAATACCATAGGTAAGCTTATAGATTATATACTCATATCACTATTAAATATATAATAATATATACTAAATGTATTGTATATATATATATTATACATAAAAATATATTAATATAATATACTCTATGAAAAAGCTGAATATAATATAATACATAATAAAAATACTATACTATACTATGATACTCGTATATATATAACTATATATAATATATGAAATATAGGTATATAATAGTATATATACTATTATATATATAAGTAGTATATAATGACATATAGTATATATAAAGTAGATATATAATATATATATAAGTTACATATAATAATATAATATATATATATAATACTAATAATAGTATATATATATATCTTAAATCTGACTAAAAATCTATTGTAATGCATATATAATATATATATATATATGTATATAATATATATATATATATATATATATATAAGGTGGGCAAAAAGTAGTCATAGGTAGATGAAATACAAAGTGTTTTATGAAAAACCTTTTTATTCATATAACATGCTGCATATGGTTGTCATTGTTTTCAAATGATACCTGAATACGTGTCCGCCTCTGTTGATGAACACGCATTAGCACGGCTTGATTTATGCTTGTAATGGCGTTTACATTACGTTCCTCAAGATTATTTATCTGTCGTGCTTATTCCTGATACACAAGGGTCTTCAGGTTCCCCCAAAGATAAAAATCTGGTGATCTGGAAGGCCACTCCACAAGACCACGAGGACCATTCCAAGAAAACGGAAACTGCTGATCAGCCCACGTTAGTACCGTACAGTGATGGACTCCCATCTTTCTGGTATTAAGCTGGGAAGTCGTCGTCGTCCTCGTTTAGCTGGGATGGGAAAATAGTTTCCTGCAACTTGTGAAGATAATTTTCGGCATTAAGATTTCCTTTGGTGGAAAATGGTTCAATAATTTAGTCATCCTATATCCCAGCCCACACCATCAATTTGCCATCACCTTTCATCTTTGTCGGACTTATCCAGTGAAGGTTAGCATTACTCCAGTATCGTACGTACGTTTTGCCGATTAACCTCTCCATTGACATAAAAATTTCCTTCATCGGTAAACAAGATCTTAGATGACATGTTTGCATCCTCGTTACAAACCCTACTTATGGTATCTCCCACACGATGTAGTAGTATAATAATATATATTATAATAAAATTGTTATACACATTACAAAGCATATATATATCTATACACACTCTGTATATATATTATATATACTTATATATATTATATATATATATACTGTATAGTTTTATTTTTATTTACTCCCAATACTAATATTTTAAAGGTATCTAAAAGATGTATATATAAAAATATGCTACATAACCCTATTCTGCCATGTATATATATTATTATATCAATATATATATATATATATCAAGTGTTTAAACATTTCCTCGCTAGTTAGTACAAACATTGAGTTTTAAGAGCGAATAATCTTGTTATTCGTTGGCCGCCTTAGCAGGCGCGACTCTGTTATACCATTTGCTTTGTAAACTTCAAAAGAAATGTCACAGGCAAGTAAATTTTTGCAATAAATTATAATTGATTCTGTTCTTGTGTCTTTTGACGACAAATTTCTCCTCTCTCTCTCTTCTTCTGGTCCCTCTGTATTTCCTCACAACATAAACACAAGTTCATTCTTCTCTCTCTCTCCTCTCTTCTCTCTTTCTCTTCTTCTCTCATCTCTCCTCTCTCTCTCTCTCTCTCCTCTGCTCTCTCTCTCTCTCTCTCTCTCTCTCTCTCTCTCTCTCTCTTCTCTCTCTCTCTCTTTTTCTTTTTTTCTTTTTTTTCTTTTTTTTTACCTTTTCCTCTTTTTTTCCCCCTAATTCTCTTTCTCCCTTCTCTCTCTCTCTCTCCTCTCTCTCTCTCTCTCTCTCTCTTCTCTCTCTCTGCTCCTTCTTCTCTCTCTCTCTCTCTCTTCTCTCTCTCCTCTTCTCTTCTCTCTCTCTCTTCTCTCTCTTCTCTCTCTCTCTCTCTCTCTCCTCTCTCTCTCTCTCTCTCTCTCTCTCCTTCTCTCTCTCTCTCTCTCTCTCTACTGTGTTGTGTTTGTGTGTGTGTGTGTTTGTATATGTAGAGCTCCCGTACGTAGAGGTTTTCAACTTGCATTGTTGGTAGTTTAATGTTTATCTATTAAAATAGTCCTACACTGTACAATTTGGTACTGTTGGTATATGTGCGTGTTAGTATGGATGCTACAGTTTGTGCGTACAGTAAACTCTGTATTAAATATTAATTTATTTAGCAAGAAAAACATGCAGGTATAAATTATCAGCAGATTTGATTATATAAAAAAATAATATAGTATATATATATAATATAAATATATATAATATATATATATATATATATAATATATTATATATATATATTATATATATATATTATTAATGAATATTATTATATATATATATTATATATAATATATATAATATATAATATAAATATATATATATATATAATATATAAGATATTATATATAATATAATATATATATAATATATTATAATATATTATATATATATAATATATAATATGTAAGATATTATATATATATAATTTATATATTTATATATTATATATATTATATATAATATAATATATATATATATATATATAATCTATATACATATATATATATATTATATAATATACTTTGTTTATATTTTTTATTTTGAAAAGTCCGTGTTTTATATTATTATATATATATATATATATATAATATACTAATATATATATTTTAATATTATTAAAATATATATATATATATTATATATATTATATTTATATATTATTAATATATATATATATATATATATATTATTTTTATTATTATTATTTTTTTTTTTATTATTATTTTTTATTATTATTATTATTAATATTTTATTATTATATTATTATTATTTATTATATATTATTATTATTTATTATTATTATTAATTAATTATTATTATTATTATTATTATTATTATTATTATTATTATTATTATTATTATTATTATTATTATTATTATTATTATTATTATTATTATTATTTCAGATACCACTTTGTGATGATTATTTTGAAAATGAAAAAGATAGGAAGATCAAAGAATTAGAAGAGGAGGTTTGTATTATTAGTATTTCGATTTTCAGTGTTTATTTATGTATTTTAATTTATTAATGTTGTCATTGCTGAAATTACAACTAGAGCTAGTAAATAATAATAATAAAAAAGAGTTTATTAGTTCATTTTTACTCTTAAAATATTTTGTTGCAGTTTCAGTTTCTCTCTCAATAGAACTTAGTAAATGGGTGAAAAGTTAAAATTATTTGTAATTGCATATTGCTTAAGTGTGTAGCGCATGAGAATTAGAAGTTGTTAACATATTTTAGTTGGCAAACTTTATTCAAGAAGAAGATTGTCATCGTTTTGAATCTTTGTCAGCAACTAGTTACTATCACTCAATTTAACCCTAGAACACTGAACTGGGGTAAATATTACCCCACACCTCTATTTGACTCTGTCTCTATATGATACTTTTGAGCTACACCTTTGAGGTTCTCAGTACCTTCAAATGAATGTCTGGCCTAATAGGGGAAGGTATCTCGGTGTTCCTAGCCCAGTTAGTTTTTAAGTTATTTTTATGCAAAGTCATTTTTACCCCAGTTCAGTGATAGTGTGGGTGGGATTTTACACAGAATTCCCAGTTACATCTATGATAGTGGGGGTGATCAATTTGGATCCTTCTGAAAGTTTAATGTGTTGGTGCATGATGCTCTTGAATCGAATTTTCGTAATTTCTAATATTAGTAATAGCTTTGTAATTTTAATCGAACGTCATAAAATTATCTAGTTCCCCGCATTAATGGAGCTTTCTTCAAATTTAGAAGTCCTTATATAATCGTACTATACATTCTACTACATCACCTTTTGCTCGGAAGTGTCTCTCTAACTCATGTTTACGTCCTAATAGCCGTAATGTTCGCCTCGTGCTAGAATGATCTAGTATGACTGTAAGTATATTTAAGTGCTAAATAGCAATACTAATAAAATACTCCAAAATACATATTTCCTATCACTAACCTCAGGGAATAATTACCATTTTACAAATCAACGCGCATGATTACATTCATGTATTGTAGGTAGATCGGATAATGTTCTGCAAAGTGTCATAATTAATATTAAAGCTCATACTTCATATTGCTATTAGCAGCCCTTCCCAGGAGGGGGTTCTTTTTGTAATCACTCTTGATCGAGCCTCAATATTAGCGGTTTTTGCTGAGTTACTAGGATGAAGCGTTTTGCCGAGAGTCGTACATCACGATTGGACTTATGCACTCATAAAGGTTTCACTCACTATACGTACTATGCTACAGACCGTCTACGTTATATACACTGCGCGCCGCTCCAGGCCCGGCCTAGTTTCTACGACGGTTCTATTACCAAGGCTTTATGTAGTATTATATTATATAAATTATATATATATTACATATTATACTTTATATTATTTTATGTATATACTTATTTAATATATTAATAGATTGATATATATAGATATTATATATTATTTATATAAGTATATATATATATATTATATATATATTAGTATATTCATTATATATAATGTTATATAATATATATATATATATATATACATATTATATTGAGATGAATACATTTGACAAAGCACTACAGGCAGGTATGTCTGATGTGAATGATGAGCTACTTTAACTCCAACCTATGGAAGACTTAGGCTATCGTCCTGCTAACGGTCGATTAAACGACGATACATCCTTTTCCGTCACCTGATTTAGTCGAGCGCTCGTGCCGATGACAATTAACTTGATTGGGTTCTTATACTCTCTGCAAAAAGTACAAAAATAAAACATGAAAAAAAGTATACTGTATTATATATATATTACATTATAACACCCCCCTCCCCCCCCCCCCGGCCCCCCTCCCCCCCCCCCCCTCTCCCCCACACCACATACTCCCCCCACCTCTCCCTCCCCCCCCCTGCGTCCCCCCCCCCCCTCCTCCCCTTCCCCCCCCCACTCACCCCAAGATGCAACCCAGCCCGCCCACCCCCCCCCCACGCCCCCCCCCCCCCCCGCCTCCCCCCCTCCCCCCCCCCTCCCCCTCGCCCGCCCCTCCTTCCTTAGGATATCTATCAAACTACTAGTGACATAAGATATATTCGGTCCGTATCCTAGTCGCAGGAGTACTGATTTCTTATTAATATGTCCTAGTGGAGAAAAACAAAAGCAAAGGATGGCTTCAAGTGGCATTGTCGGCCATGTAAATACTCCCGAACTAGCATCTCGAACGCTATCATATATATATATATTTGTACTATATTAAAGTCATAATATAAATATAAATTTAGTATATAATATAGTTAAGTTCTTTAATTTCATCATAATAGTAATAAAATTAATAGTAACTGTAATAATATACTGGATTTGTATAATAGTATGAACAAGTAAAATCTATAGGGAATATAAGTATATATTATCATAGTGCCTATCGTATATTAACTTATGAACTTCATTCTGAATATATGAATGTTTATATACATCACTAAACATTATAGTAGCCCAATCACTATGCTCATACTAGCTATCCCTCAGTCTATTTCCATTTAACTAATCACTCTTTGGCGTCATGCCTGGTCCTCCGCATTGAGACACCCGACCGGGTACACTACTTAGTGCATGCGATACCCACAGCGAACTGTATACTAGCTGGCAATCTACTTTTCATAGAATCTAACAAGACTCAAACGTCTACACACTCTTCATTGCTGAGTTGACGCCAGGGCTATTGGCTATCTGGCGAGCCTCGTGGTCCTTGCACTCTTTCTTCCTATATAGTAGCAGAGCTAATACGCATATCAATACTAACCTCTTCTCCTTCTCCTGACCAATTATCACAAGATTTAAGAGGACTATAGTGGTATAATAGGAAATATATTTCATTTTATTAATATATAGGCTATTACAGTCAGATGGTAAAAGTAATTGTGGAGTAATAATCCTTAGTATATTGAACGTATATCTAATATAAATTAAATATATATTGTATATAAATTAATTACTCATTTGAGAACCCATCTACTGAGTATAAACAGTAGTCTCCAATCATCCTAATATTATTCTTATTTATGATATATATCACTATCGTATATATTGGAATTAGAACGTACCACATGACATTTTATATTTGATTTGCGCTATTTCAATGTATTAATGTTTCTGACCATTATCACCTCCCTTCCCCCTAGTTATAATAGATATGTTGTTACGCGAGAGGTCAATAATGCAACTGATGAATCTGATTGGTCCTTCACTTACTTATGGATGCTTTGATCATACTGCTTTCTTCTATTAAATCTATAAAAAAATTAACAAATAAGTTTGATTCTAAGTAGACTCTAAAAATGACAAGGTCTATTTAACAAATAGGTTAAAACTATACAAATAAAACATGCACAACTTTATCGCACATTTATTCCCGAAGGACTTTCAACTAGTGTATTGGTGAAAACTTGCAATTATTTTTTTAAAAATAGAGTCTTCTTCTATTTCTAATCACACTAAGGTCCTAGATTGTAACTAATAGTGAATCAAAACAAGGTTTTTTAATAACAATATATATTAAAACTTTAAAATAATTTATTTCTTAATTTAATTTCTTTAGAAATTGGGGCTAAAGCTGCTTACTCCCGTTTCAGTGTTCTATCAGATATATACAAAATGAATAATGGATCTCCTAAAAGTAGATTAGTTGGTCAAGTACTCTGTTAATCTAGGTGAACTTGATATTTGTATTTTTAATTATTTGGTACTAAGAAACGTAAGTCCTCTTAACCAGATTCGTTGGCATGCTCATATTGCTATTTCTTCTATATTCGAAGTTATGCCAATGATTTTCCGGGATTGAAAAAGACAACATCCAATTAGAACCCCAGATAGAAGCGGGACCATTTTCGATCGTCGACTGTGATAGCTCGAATGGCAAGCCACCCTAAACATTCCTCCGTAGCTCCGTCAAGTGTCTACTCTGCCCCTGTTGGTGAAACTCAATAGTTCACATAGACGATTTTCTACAATCGTGTTAAGTACAAACTACGTGTAAGTAGATTGAGTCTGCATGTACCTGCGGTTTAATACCTCTCCTTAATGGTTCAGCTAGCCTTGTATGAGTTTCCGACATGTTGTGTTGGTGTCAATTCTGATAGTTTCTTTAATCAAACATTTTATTTAACTTTGTCTTGTGATGCTTGCAAGGCATAGTCGAAGATTCATCTATCACATGCTAGTTGTGTTAGTAATCTTCTATTATCCTGTTTGCTTCAGCGTGATAGAGAGTGGAGTGTCTATTCAGGATGTTAAATTGTTGTAATAAACTAGGCGATCTCAATTTATGGTAAGATGAGATTATGGTATCTGATACATTCAGTTCGGCGGGTTACTTATCAGAAGATAGCAGAATTGAGATTGTTATGTGAGATGGCCTAACACAGAGTGTTCTAAAATTTCATCAGAAGACCTCTCATTCACTATTTCCAGGATTAGATCTCTTAGTTTGTCACGTTTTCAAGATGTCTCGAGGCGTTCACGATGTGTGTGTGAAGCTACTATATGTTGTATGACAAAGATAACGAGTGGATTTGTTTTTCTATTATGAGAGTGTAGATAAAAATAATTATAGATGTACAAATTTTGCTTTCAGAGTTTCCATAAGTTATATATTACCTGCTACACATGTATATAAATCAAAGGAATTAATTATTTTCATGCATTAATTAATGAAAAAATATGTCCGTCAGAAATGAATCTGCAGATAGCTAGTGAGAGACGAAGAGTTGAGAATGATAGATGCTGTTGAATGTCTTATAAAAGTGTTCTTTTTAGGATTGACTAACATGCTCGAGGAAATATCGATTGAAATGTAGGATTTCTGAAACTTTTTTCTTTATTAAACATTGTTGAAAACAAATTATAATTTTGTGCTCTTAGACACAAATACTGACTATTTGTATATAAAATTAGGTTTATATAAATTTCATACTATGAACATATTTAGATTTCTTACTTTGATATAACGTTGCTTCAAAAGACGCGTAGTCATTATACATGTAGTAGTAATTAATAACTTTTAATAATTAATATATTAATTATATATATATTAATAAATATAAATATATATAATTAATATATATATAATATAATATATAAATATTAATATTTAAGATTATAAAATATATATTAATTTAATAATAAGTTTATTAAACAATATGTTAAATAAATTATTTTAATATAAATTTAGAAATATATAGACTTATAAATTTTAATAAGTATGTAATATATATATTAATATATTATATATTATATTATATAATATAATATATATTATATAATATATAATATAATAATATATATAATTCAGTTATTAAAACCTAGGTAGTGACATGAATCGTGGGTAATGGATGGAAAGGACAGCTTAATGCTTAATAGGTGGGATATTGGACAAATGCCAAACAATCAGATGATAATTAGGTAATATATATAATATAATATATATATATATATAGTAATATTATATATTTATAGTATATAATATATGTTAATAATATAATATTGAAGTACTATAATTATAATTATATATTATATAATATATTAATAATAATATATATATATATTAATATATAATATGTATATTAATAATTATAATATATATAGATATATAGTTATGATTATATTAATATATATATTAAGTTATATATATATTATAGATATATAGTAATATATATATATATAGATATATATATATATTATAATTAGTATATAAAGAACTTAAGTGTCACTGTCAAATATTATATATAAATATACTATATAGAATAAATAATATATATATTATTAGTTAAAAATATATATATATATATATATAAGAATAATATATAGTAGGATATATATATATATATATATAATATTATTATTATTAGTTGTATTATTAGTAGGCATTAGTAGAAGCAGTAATAAAACAGATTAATTTTTGTGCTTTAATGATAGTGTGGTGGAGGATAATTGTAAGGGATGGATGCAGCAGCAGGAGGACAGAAGATTTAGTAGTAGGAACATATAGTACGCAAGTCCGGAAAGAAAAGCACGCCCCCCTCCGCAGCCTCCCTATTAACCATCCCCTTTTATACGCGGAGTTTAGATTTGAGAACTGCGTCTACATTCTGCATGGTCACGAAAGAAAAGATTCACACACTGAGGGCTGAAGGATAAGGCGTGTGTGCAGAGAGCGAAAATGATGCTTGGCGAGTAGCAGGACTCTACAACGGTGTAGTATTATCTTGTCTCTATTGTGGGGTTTTCATCCCGGCATCGTAGGGGCAAAGCCCACAACGCATTTTCTCCAAGCCGGCAACAGAACGGTGTAAAAAAAGATCCCCCACTATGTTCACTCCTGATCTTTGATGTGGGCCCACCCATTCTATTGCCCGGAAGCCTTGATTT
Organism: Trachelipus rathkii; assembly: GCA_015478945.1. NCBI lineage: Eukaryota > Metazoa > Arthropoda > Malacostraca > Isopoda > Trachelipodidae > Trachelipus > Trachelipus rathkii. Next base: position 17,575 of record JABUQX010024351.1, read on the forward strand.
TTGGGACTGTTAAAGACCCCCACCCCAAATATACAACAGGGCGTTAAGTTGTGTGAAGTAAAAACTGCACATTACCATACTCCTTCAGGCATTTCCTTACTGAACCTCAATCCCAATTTTTCTTCGGTTTTCTACCTCCCAATACGTGAGTGAACTTCGAAATGACATTGTACACGCGAGTTATCAAGCGACACGGACAAAAAATATGACTCAGTCCAGTATATTACAATTTCCACCGGTAAACCAAACCGAAATAACTTTCATCCCATGCCTAGTTCTAATATGACCAAACCATAGTTTGTCATTACATTGTACTTTATTGATTTTAATTATTGATGTTTCTCTCTGCTCATCTCACTATGCATCTTCCGCTTTTAAGCAATCGTGCCTCTCAATTATACGAGATTTTTTTATGTACGCCATTTCTTCATTACCACACAACTCCCCTGAATACGTTTTATTCCTCATTTTATCAAATTTCACATCTAACACCTTACACGCCCCTAAGATTATCCATCGAACACTTTTTTTGTACCTTTAGGTCTATACTCTTTTATTCCAGTAGTTCACACTATACATTAATTACAGGTTAACAACAACCTAACGTACTCGAAGATTTTAGTCCTCTCACACCTCTAATCGCGGGCATAGTGGTATTTAGTATGCACCAGCCCACCTTCCTTCAATCACAGCTGTCCTACTTCGATTCTGCTTAATCCGTTCCCTTTTTATCATCCAGCATATATATATCCTAAATATATACTGCCTGTATACTATCTTGATGGTTTCCAGATTGCTCACCATTTTAAACATGATTACAGTATCATAGACTTTGGGATCTTACTTCGTATCTTACTCGGCAACCGGAAGGGATTACCTTCCTGTCTACTGTACAGGTGTCTTTAAAACCTTTTTATGGTATTGATTTATTAAATTTTTTAAAATGAATTTTTAGTTTGTATCTTTTTTTTCGTTTCTCTTTATTGCGTTATTAAAAGACACCGCCAAGTCACATCCCCATCACCGATCCAATCTCAATAATATATTAATACTTTTTCATCCCCTTAGAGATCACAAATATCAGAAACGCAACCTCCGCTCTCAGAGTATGCTCCATTGCTGAAAAAAAAAAACCAAAGTGTCTGATATATATAATCCTTCCATATGGTAACGTGGGATTAAAACACCAAAAAAAAAAGCTATGATAAAAAATTAATATCTATTGGACCAAATCACACATCATCTTGCCGACGGCGTTTCATATCGTAATTTTTAGAGTTTAGTGAAAATTATATAACAACCAAACAAGGAACAACAAATATTACCTACCAAAAGCCGCGGGGAGCCCCGCGGCACGCTCCAACAAAGAGAAGCGTTCGGAGTTAAAAAAACCTCCATATTGAACCATCCACCTTGCCTACTACGTGGATTTAAAAAGGACTCGCTCGCCGCTCCGTTACACTCTCGATTCCCAGCATGGTATTCCATGTCGATGTATTTGAAATATACACCCTTTTTTGTTGTTAAATTACAACAATCAATAATAACCATTGATTTCTCGGGATTTCCCTGCTCTGTCTTATTCGTATACTGTGGTTGAATTACCTGATTTCAACCCCTGGAATCTATGCGCTATCGTTATAATACACGGAACAGCCTTCCTGAGCCAGATCATTACCCCTCTCATAAAAGGGCCTTTATCCTAACTCATCTTTAGAGAGTTCAACCACACAATCCAAATAAATCTATTCGCAGTCACCATCATAAAGCCAGTTAGATATTTGCACCACTGCATACGCCTTCCATTACTCTCAATTGAAAAATATACATCCAATCATGGATAATTCTTTAATCGTGATTCTATTATATTTCTCTGCCACCCCTACCTTCTAGTTCTCTGTTCCCCTTCTAATTCCATCCGAATTTCAGAATTGATAAGGTAAACCATATTACGATCAACACAAATACTCGCTGCCCTCCACTCCTATAGGTGATTAATGATCACATAAAATATATATAAGTATAGGTATTATATTTAATCCTACCTATTAACAACCACCATTTATTTCCGTAAGATATATATTATATATACTATATATATATAATATAAATATATAATAAGTTACTATATATATATAATATATATTATATATATTACTACAGTTCTACGTAATATCCTATGTGTAAAGTATGAATGATGACTACGGGTATATATATATACTATTATGGTTGTGTATATTTATTATTCTCGTGATATATTGAGATATAATACTTGTCAATATATATAGTAGCAATATATATATATGATATAAATTATAATTAATATAATAATATAATATATAAACTATATTAACTAATAATGTTAAAGTAAAAATTGATAAAGGTAGTTAATAAGTTCTTCCATAACACATCCCTGCCTAAATATATAATTTATATTATAGTATATATATATATATATATTATTAAGGAGGCTCCCTTTCAATTAAAGTTAAACCAAATAAAGAATTTGTGTTATAAAAATTTTGACATTTACTATTTGTTTATTTCTGGTTTTCTATTCATTTACAGACCAAATTTTAAAGTCCAAGAAGGCTTTGGCAGAAGAATTAAGAGAATGTAGAAATGAAATTGATTTAATAAAGTCCACTTCCCAAGTAGACAGTCAACTTGAAGGAGAAAAGACAATTGAATTGAATCAGAAATTAGAATCGGTTACACAAGTAAATCATTGTTTAAACCAACGAATTAGCAATTTGCAAAATGAGCAGTCTTTTTCCATAGCGAAAATGGAAGAATTACAAAGTGTTATTGACTTGCGAGATACAAAAATTGAGGAACTTGATAAAGCCATGTCGGAATACAGGCAGCAAATGGAAGATAAAGGTAAAGACTTCACTTCAGTTGTTAAAGATTTAGAAAATGCTTTTGTTATAAGGAATAAACTTGAGAGTGAGCTCATCGATACAAGGACAGCTCTCGAAAACTCCAAAAAGAATATTGATGAAATGAAGGAACACTTAATAATTTACTTTACTTGAATGAACGACACAAAGGCCAACAAAATTATCATAGATTTGAATGATAAAATACAGTTTAAAGATGAGGAAATTTTGAAGTTCCAGGCAGTTGTTGAAGAAAAGACAATGGAACATATGAACACCTTCCGAAAGAAGCTTAAGCAGCATGAAGAAATGACCCGTATTACAATTAAAGATTTCCAAAAGGAAATTCATGAGCTGAAAACCGAGATCAAACACCTAGAAGAAAAATGTCAGCACCAGCAAAATGAAGGAAGCAAAAGTAATCTTGACGTTTCAAAATACGATGGAATTATTAAAGAATTATTGGAGAAGTGCTCTTTACAGGTAAGTCACAAGGTTTAATTTTCAATTTTTATTAGTTTCGTTCAATTTAATTATGCATTTATTTCACATAAGTTTTAAGAATACTCATTTATTTGGAAAGAGTGTTACGGTTTCTTAGAGTAGCCCCTCAGTTGAAACTGCAACTCAAGCATGGCTGGTTTTCTAATGAGCCATAAATATTGTATGTTTCCCCCCCCCCCCCCCCCCCCCAAAAAAAAGAGAGGGAGAGAGAGAGGAAAAAAAACAACAACGAGTGTTCAAAGTTAAATTCGAAGGCATGAACTTTGATTTCTTGTTCCTCTCATTCAGTTAACAGTTCATTTTTTTCATATGCCGTAATAGAATTATATATTCTAAATTTTTGTCAGCAATATTTTATTCATTTTGTTTAGTTACTCATAAACATTGTAATCACGGACATTTTTTTCTTTTTTCTTTAGAAGGCCGAAGACCTTCCTTCTGCAATATCGGAAATGAACAGTGAAATTGCATCTTTAAGATGCGAAAGAGATCGACTTTCAGATGATTTGAAAGAAGCCCAAGTTATTGTTGACACCTTGGAAACTGAAAAAGTATGTTTTATTTTATTTTTATTAAGTTTAAAATACTCTGACTTGTATGCTTGCAAGTTTTCAATATATATATATATATATATAATATATTATATATATGTATATATAAAGTATAGTATAAGTTAAATCTTGCTATCATATATATAATATATAATATATATTATATTATATTACTATTATACTATATATATACGTTACATATATATATATTATATATATATATATATATATATTTATGTGTAAAAATTTATATATAAAGTAATTATTATATTCACAACTAAAATATATAAATATCTGTGTAGTGTAGTATATATATATATATATATTATAATATATATATATATTAATAGATTGACTTAGAAAAGGAATGCGAGGACTTAAGAGACCAATTAGAAGAACTCCAATGCGGGGAGAGAGTTCTTCCCGAAGGTTCACTGAACCCAAGACCTTTAGCAACTATTAAAGAAGAAGAAGATGTTCAAAGCTCATCCCAATTTGAAGGAGAAAGCGAAAGCTGCAAAAGCATTGACAAGAGGACGGTAGAGGGCAAAGGTGATTCAGAGTTAACTGAGAAGATTAACGAGTTGAATTCGCAAATTGCTGCCCTGAGCGAAGCTCGGCAAAATTTGGAAATGGAATTGTCTTTTGTAAAGAAAGAAAAATTGGAAACGGATCAACGGTTATCAGAATCCCTTTCTCAACTTGGAAATCTTTCAAATTTAGAGGCAGAAGCTGTTAATTTGCGACATGAAAATGAGTCCTTGCAAGCTCATTTAAACAACGTAAATAAACGACTCGAAAATGTTGAATATGTTCGGAATGAGAAAGTTCAATTAGAAAGACAAATTCAAGAAATGTCCGAAGCAGCTCAAAGAATGAGTTTAGAATCTGCTCATACTTATACAGATGATGAAGTTGAATTTTTGAGAGTTTCATTAGAAGCGAAAATCGATATGCAGAACAGATCTATTAATGAATATAAAGAAGAAATTTTGAAATTAAAATCTTATATTAATACTGTAAATAACACCACTGATAACAATGCTCACTTGCAGGAAAAAGTAGCACAATTGGAGACAGAATTAGATAAAGCAAAAAGTGCTATTATCTACAAAGAGGATCAGATTGACGATCTCAAGCGAGCTATCGAGCAAATCGGAAGTATCTTCCAGTTGTCTGGTTGTGATTCGCGACAAACTTACGTAAATGTTAAGCAAAAATATGATTCCCTAATTGCAAAATTAAAAGATTCCACTACAGATCTTCTTGATTTGAAAGAAGAAGTGGAGTCTTTCAAAAAGGAGAATATGAAGAAAAATAACAATGAGAACGAAGTCATCCAGAAACTGATAGCTGAAATTCAGTTTCTAAAATCCGAACTCATTTTATCTAAAAACGAAACAGAAAGGATACAACATGAAAATGAATCACATCTTAAAAAACATATTGAAGACATCGGAGATTTAAAAGTGCAGTGTGAAATACTACAAAACGAAAAAGGAAGTTTGATATCCAAATTAGAACTACAAAAGGAGGAAGAAAGAAATTTTCATAATCAACTACAAATGATGTCAGAAAAGAATGCGACACTGGAATCTTCACTTCAGTCCAATGACAACTTCTTAAAGAAATTAGAATCTGATATTTCTGCAAAGGAAGAGAGTCTTAACAACAAAATTAAGTCTTTGGAACAAGACTTAGTATCTAAAGTAGAGAAATCTAACGGGGAAGAGATAAAATCACTGGAAGAACACTTTAAGGAATCAGTTGAGACGTTAAAGAAGGAAAATGAAGCACTACAAAATCAGTTGACTGATTTGACAGCTGAGCGACATCGGATGATTGAAACGAGTACCTTGAAGCACCAAGAGTCAGTCACTTATTACAATGAAATTCAAAGACTTAATGATGTTATTCGAAAGGTGCGTGTTTATATATATAATATAATATATATATATATATATATATAACCTTATATAACATATATATATAACCTGTATATATATAACTAACTTAATATATATATATACTATAAATATGAATATATATAAATAGTTTAAGTATATATATATATATATATATATATATATATATATATATATATATATATATATATATATATATATATATATAATATATATATATAAATTATATATATATATATATATATATATATATATATATATATATATATATATATATATATATATTAATTAGATGAAAAGAAATTGAAGTCCGAATCCTATTTTGTTAGACATTTATGCTAGTTTGCATTAATTTAGGGACAGTCGAGTTTAGTTTTATTTCCGATACTATTGAGCTTGATTAATATTGATGCTATCTTGTTTTAAATTCTATTTGATATTCTTTTTATAACTGATAAATAAAAATTTTAATTGCGTTTCTCCATAGGAAGAGCAGCGAAAATCACTGGAAATTACTTCTTTAAATGAAAAATTGAGGGAATTGACGATTGAAAAGGAAAAGTCTCTTTGTGAATTAAGTGCTTTGAAATTAAATTGGGAAGCCACTGTAAAAGAATCTTTGCCAAAGTCTGAGGTGGGTATTAATATAATTTTAGTTATTAATATATGTGATAAAGTTTGAATGATAAAAACGTTAGTAAGCTTTGTAGGTTACTTTATTAAGATCCACCCTTATTATAATGAAATCACTGAGCAATAGAATTCTTACCAATAATATACAAATTTTATATATATTGCTTCATGTTGAACATGTTTTCTATAGGCTCAGAGACTTCAAGAAGAATGTAACAGAATGAATCAAGAAATTATTAAATTGAATGAAGAATTAAGAAAGCAGCAAGAATCTTATAAAACATTATTTAAAGAAAGAGATCATCTTAGAATGGCTAATTCATCATTTAATACTCAGTACGAAGAAAAAAGCAGAGAGGTAAAATAGATATTTATTTTCATCTTAAATGCTCTACCATTGGTGGTTGTACAACCCATTATTCTCTCTTGACTGCCACTCTACCCAGGTTGTATTAAGGGCTCTCTTACAACCTGGTAGAGTGGCAGTCAAATTTGTTTCATTACATGATTTGAGACAAAGCTTAAATGTTTCAATTTTCGTAGTGATTTCTTCTTCCTTAAGATAAATGTACAAATGCCAAATGTTGTGTCACTTGTATATAAATACAATGCAGCTTATAAACTGAATATATTATCACATTTTCTTCGAATTCAGGTAGCAGTTCTTCAGGAAAAAGAGAAGCACTTAACCCAAGAAGTACAAAGACTAAAGCAACATCTTGTAGAAGTGGAAGAAACTTACACCAATGAAGCAGTGAAGAGTGAACAGAGAGAATCTTCTCTGCGACAGTCACTTGCCAAAATGCATGAGAAAATCGCTTCGCGTTCCACTCAATACTCCACTGAGAAGTAAGAATACTCAAAATTTTCACTGCTCTCCCAATTTCTTTGTTTAATATTGATGTTATACTGTAGAAATTATAGGGGAGTAAGTTTGTTGTGTTGTAGGGAAGATATATGTTGGTATTTTTGTCGAAAGAGTGCGTCGAGTGCCTGAGGGAAGGATTGGTGAAGAACAAGGTGCATTTAGAAGTGGTAGAGGATGTGTAAATCAAATTTTTACATTGAAACAAATGATTGAGAAAATGAGAGAGAAGAAGAATAAATTGTATTTAGGGTTTATGGATTTGCAACAGGCGTTTATGGTTTGCAACAGGCGTATAATGGGATTAGTAGGGAAGCTCTATGGCAGATATTAGTGATATATGGTTTGTGGTAGGCTTCTGAATGGAATCAAAAGTATGTAAGAATAAATGGAGTTAAAAGTGATTGGTTTAATATTATTAGCGGAGTGAAGCAGAGGTGTGTTACGTCTCCTTGGTTATTCAATTTGTATATGAATGGGGTTATGAAAGAATTAAAATATGGGTGGCAGGGAAAGGTGTTAGAATGATGCAGAATGGAAGAGAGTGGAGGGTACCTTACTTATTACATGCAGATGATTTGTTTTATTTGTCGAATCTGAAAAGGGGTTTGGCAGGGTGTGTAAAAGGAGGGTTTGAAAGTAAATGTAGATAAAAGTAAGGTTATAGTAGCGAGTGAGGAGAGTCCTCTGTGTGAAGTTATGTTAGATGGTGAGCAACTGGAACAAGTGTCTGAATTTAAATATTTAGGATATGTGTTGGATAAAAAGGGAACGGATGGTGCAGAATGTAGTAGGAAAGTTGTGAATGGTAGGAAGGGGGTTGGAGTAGTTAAATCCTTGGTGGATGTAAAAGGACTAAGTTTTGAGCTCGAAGGGGTTTTGCATGAGGATATGTTGTTACCTGTGTTAATGTATAGTAGTGAAACCATGGTCTGGAATAAGAGGTATAGATCTAAGGTACAATATGTTCAGATGGACAACCTTTGGGGCGGTTTAAGTGTGAGGGAGTTTTGTGGTGTGAAGAAAGGAGTAAATGAGAGAATAAACCAGAGTACATTGAGATGGTTTGGTCATATGGAAAGGATGGATGATAGTCGGTTAGTTAAGCGGATGTATATTGGTGAGTGTGCTGGGAATTGATCGGCTGGGAGACCGAACAAAAGTGGATTGAGTCAGTAAAAGAATGCCTGAAGGAAAGAAATTTACGTGAGTTTGGCAGAGGCGAGAAGAAAGGTGCGTAACAGGAGTGAATGGCGAGGTTTTGTGAGGGGGTATGATTGTGGGCTTTGACCAGGGGATGAACCCCACATTGACAAGATACCACAGTGAGGGTTCGTCGCAGTCTCGTGAAGCCTCAGGGTGGATTTTTCTGATTGCGACGGTTTCTCACGAGTTATAAAAGGGGATGGTAAAGGGGGGTGAGGCTTTCTTTTCGACTTGCTTCATTTTCTTCTTCTACTTTTCTGTTCCGGTGCATGTTACGCACCTCGCCCCTTATCTGGGGATAGGAAGATAATAATAATAATAATAATAATATTATAATAATAATAATAATAATAATAATAATAAAAAATATTTTGCCTGAAGACCTTAATCATAGCACACAAAGACCAGATAAGTGACTGCTTTTGTAAATATAGAATTTAAATTATTTGCCTTTGAGTGCTTTTCAAAAGGATGGGTAATTAATATATTTAAAAAATTAGGTTTTGCTCGGAAATATTGCAAAAAACCATAATTATATTTAATAATAGGATTAAATAACTACTACTGTCATTTGTACTATAAAAAAGCGTACATTGTACCCTGGTCCTTGTACCCAGGTAGATAAATCATTTATTTACATTTTTTAAAAACCCTTAACGACGATATAGCTTTTGGAAGAGGAACTTTGCATCAGTTTTGGATAACTCGTGATTTTTAGTATGTGCGATCACATAAATAGTGAATTAAAAAATCATCACCACCATCTTTCTTCTTTCCCCAAGTTGGGGATGAGGTGTGCAGCATACACCGGAAACAAAAGTAACAGAAGAACATAACGTAAGTCGAAAAGAAAGCTGGGGCATTCTTTTCGACTTACCGTCTCTTCCATACCCTTGAGTGAAATCCCGTATCTCGTCGATATGAAGTTCATTCCCTGGGCCAGACCCACAACCATACCCCCTCACAAAACCCCGTCATTCACTCCTATTATTTATTTTTAAAAATAAATAATTAATGCTTAAATACTTTCAACTTACTGTAAAATTATTAAAATGATTTCAAATTTAATTTTTTATACCACATATATGTAGTTTTTTTTAACAATTTTGCAATTACTTTATTGGAAGAACGGTTACGGTAAAATTATTTATAATTTAATTTTTTATACCACATATGTTGTTGTTTTTCCCAATTTAGTCACTTTATTAGAAAATATTATATCTTTTACAACTTCTTTCAATTTGCAGTCAGAAAACAGTGGCTCACTTGGAATCTATTCAAGAACAGCTTAGCGAAGCCATCCATGAAAGGGATGAGACTAGAGTTCAGCTGTTGATGGTTCAGGAATCATCTGAACAACATCAAGAGGCTTTGACAAGATTGCAAAATGTTCTTCACGATTTTCAGAAAAACCAAACTAGAGAGATTAATATGGCAACCGAGAGAGAGAAAAGAAAGTTGGAAGAAGAAAAGAAAAGAAACACTGAGCTAGAACTCCAACTCAGAATGATCAATGTAAGAACTTTATAATATAATTACCCATTTAAAAAAATATATTTTTAATTGAGTTTCTACCTAGATATTTTTGCATAGATAGATAGATAGGTAGGTAGATAGATAGATACACAGCTTTACATAGATAGTTTTTTTTTGTGTGAATTTCTCGGTATCAGAATAATTTTTACACGAATGTGATTGACAAATCAGATTTCGTTAATTTTTTTCTTACATAGGCTAGACAAAAAGAAATGGAACTAACTGTAGCTTCCACAGCTTCACTAAGAGATGAATTGCAAACTAAAGAAGACACCATTGTAGCTTTAAAATCACAAGGTAAGACATATTTTTTTCTACACAGTGGTCATCCAGTTAATCAAATTTCATATATTTTCTTTTGTGACCAATTCTTGTTGATTATTAAATTCGTGAATTAGGTTTCCTACTCATTATAGTAATTCATATTGGTATTTGTTATATCTTTTTTTTTACCGCATCTTGAGTTGTATTTGAATGAAAAATTTATAAAGAAACTGTTTTCGTACCAGTAACGATTATGAAATGATCGATAGTTTGTACATTAAACTACATAAATAACAGTTCAGATATCATTATTGACTTAATTAATTATTTCTATCGATATATATATATATATATATATATATATTTATATATATATATATATATATATATATATATATATATATATATATATATATATATATATATATATATATATATATATATTATATATATATATACTTACTATATATATATATATATATATCAATTTTTTTGTTTTTTAGTTATTATCGATCATAATATTGCATATGATACTCTTTCTTGATTTGTATTATTATTATTATTATAAGGTTTTAAATTTATTAATAGTATTTTATTAATAGTATATTAAAATATTTCAATATATATATACCTATATATTTAATTTTCTACTTCTTTATGGTGGTGGTTTTGATTGATTACTTTTTTTCTTTTGGTATTTTTGTAGCTTGGCCTTTATCAGGTTTAGGTTTATTTTACAGGGAATTTGGTTATTATTTTATTTAAGCCTTTTGCTTTTTATATATATATATATATATATATATATATATATATAATTATAATCATAATAATAATAATAATATATAATAATAACATAATATATATGGAATAAAAAAAACAATATGTAACATATAATGTTTATATATAATAATAATAATATATATATATATCAAATAATAATAATATATAATATATATAATAGCCAATATATATTCTTCAATATATATATATGTATATGTATAATAATAATATAATATATATATATAATATATATATATATATATATATATATATATCAGGTAATATATATATATATATATGTAATATAATATATAATATGTATATATATAATATAATAATAATAATAATAATAATAATAATAATAATAATATGCATAATAATAATAATAATATAATAATATAATAATAATATAATAATATATATATGTATATATATAATATATATATATATATATATCGGTATATGTATATATATATATATATATATATATATATATATATATATATATATATATATATATATATATATATATATATATATATATACGCTCTTTCTTTATATACAAATATATATATATATATATATATATATATATATATATATAATATAATTTGTTTTACTTTAGGACCTCAAATTTGCAAATAGATTATTAAATGCACAAATTATTTTTTTCATTATTTTATTTTCGTTTCTTTTTATTATATTCTTATTCACATCTAAATTTTAAAAAAACCTATGAAAGTTAATAATAAATTTAAAAATTAATTTAAAATATTAGAAAACTTAGCTAATTTAAAATTAAACTTAAAAAAAACCCTAATTAAGATGTTTATACTGACACTATATTTATTAAAAGAAATTTGTTAGTCTGATAATACACACAACTTAAGAAATTAAGTGGATTTTTTAATGTCATAGTATGTAGGAGTTTGGCCAATGCCCTTTTCACTCTCACATCACCACCATAAAAAAGATTTGAACAATTTTTATTTTCGTTTTATTCTTCTGCAAGTTGATTTTGATGGTTTCCTTGACCCCCCGAGAACAAATATTGTGTTTTTGATTAAGATTTATTTATTTTTATCCTTTTTTTTAATTATTTTGTTGTTGCTAGTCGCCTGAAAATTAAATATCAGCAGTAAATATGGTAGATCTTACTGAAACACCACATTTGATGCTGGTATTACATTTTTGGGCGGAATTTTTCGTCTTTTGCGCCTCTTCAGCACTCACACAGCTTCAGTAGCATATTTTTGGTTTTTAAAATTTTCAGTTTAATTATTATCAGATTGTTAATAATTTTTTTTCTGAATTTGATTTATTAAACTGAAATTATTTTATTTTTTATTTTATTATTTTTCTGTCAGTTTTTTTGTATTTGATTTTTTTTTTTAAATATTTTTATTCATTAAATATGTTCTTCGATGTTAAATCTTATATAAAGAAATATATTTGTGGTTATTATTTTGACAACCCATTTGTATGTTTTACATGTTTATTCCGTATGTGTTCGTATTTTTTGTTCGTTTCCTTTTGTCGAATACATCGTATTAGTTTTCATAGATTCTGTCCTTTATTCTTGTTGAGATTTGTTGTTTGTTTTCACAGACTTCGTCCTTTCCTTATGTTGATTTTGTTGTCTTCCTCCGCATTTTTGTTTTCGTCTTGATTCTTTATTTATATGTAAACGTCGATGCTATTTGTGGGTTTTGCGAGCTTTAAACTTATAACTAACCTACTCGTTATAGATATCAATTGTTTACAGTCATTATCATTTGTCAGTGACATATAAATGGGAACATAGAAAGTGAAGAAAACAGAAGACACGGACGGGGCCTCGCACTCTTGCTTAATGTAACATTAAAAAAAAAATTTAATTTCGTTCGCTATCGTAGGTAGAGCAAGTTGCGAGCTGTTATGTCTTATTAATAGTGTCATGACTCGAGTATTGGCCCCGTCTTGCTTTCTAACGTTTTTTGTTGTTTTTTTTAATTAACCATTGTCTTTACTAATTGTTATTTGTTCTTTCCTATTCTTGTTTTTTTAACATGGGGCACATTTTTACATGTTGATTGTAATTAATACTAGATATTTGCTTTATGATGTCGATACTTGATCATTTTCTGATAACTCTTCAGCATTGCAAATATTAATAGTTCCCTTAGTCTAAATTTATTTCTTAAGTTTTAATTAAGTTTTTATTATGTGAAAGGTATTTTTGACACCTTGACCAATTTGAATGTTTCATGTTTTCTCTCCAATGAAGAGAAACTATTGCTTCATTCTTCTTAGGAATAAAGCCTTTTTAATCTCGCAATTCCTGTAAAGGAATACAGTCCTCTTCACTTGAAATATCATTGGAAGATCTAGTTAATCTCACCAGGTAAAGCTGAGAAGCATTTTCCTTTCACTCAGCTAGCCTTGTGAGATAAGCCAGACCTGTCCAGAAGTTCGCTCTACAATTTTGACAACAATAATTTCATTCTCCTTCTCTTGTAGTTAAAAAGGGCATGCGTCTTAACTATTTTATCATTAGCATATCTGTTGACGAATAAATAGTTATTGACTATATATATATATATATATATATATATATATATATGTATATATATTTAACCCAACATTTATATTAATGCAAAAAAATATATATATATATATATAACTATATATATATATATATATATATATATATATGATATATATATATATATATATATATATATTTAGCTTTTGCACTCTGCACGTTTTGAATATCAAAAGCATGTTTAAGTTTTTAGAAAGCACCTGTTTTTTTTAATATATATATATATATATATATATATATATATATATATATATATATATATATATATATATATATATATATATATATATATATATATATATATATATATATATATATATAAGGCTATTATTGTTTATTATTTATTATTTATTATTATTATTTTTATTATATTATTTTGTTGCATGTTTTTTCTTCTTTGTTTTTGTTTTTTTTCTTTTTCATTCTCTCCTCTTTCATTTTCTTTTATTTTTTATTTTTTTTTCCTGTCCTTGTTTTATTTATTTTTTTGTTTGTAATTGTCTTTTTATTATTATTATTTAATAGAGTTTCATTATAGTGAATAGTTGAGAGGATTCCATGTATTCTTTCTGAGTTATTTGAGTCAATATTTTTATAACTTTATTTATAGAGAATTATTTTTTTTTATGTCATTAGACTTGGTAGATTTTTATTGATATCTTTAACTTTTTGCTATTTTTATATACTATATTATGATATAATTGTAACTTTATATATATATATATATATATATATATATATTTCTAAATATATTTATATATATGGATATATATATATATATATTTATATATATATATATATATATATATATATATATATATATATATATATATATATATATATATAAATAGTAAAAAATGTTATAACCCAACTAATATATATATATATATATATATATATATAAAAAGATATATTTTCTATCAATATATATATATATATATATATATATATATTATATATATATATATATATATATATATATATATATATATATATATATATATATATATATATATATATATATATATATATATATATATATATATATATATATATATATATATATATATATATATATATATATATATATATATATATTGATTAAAGTGTAGTAGTTTTTTGTTACCTTTTTTAGTAGAGTTAAAGATGTTCCCCTTTCTGTTGTCTCAGGTTGATTTTTGAGTGTTGTCTATTTTGGTTATATGACATTTTCATCAATTCTTGTATTTTCCTTTTGTCCTTTTTTAATCTTTTATTCCTTTGTTGTTGTATATTCTTAATATTATTTAAATATTATTTCTTTATTATATGTTAATCTTATTTTACTTTTTTATAAATTATAAACAAATATTATATATATATACTAATAATTTCTTTTCTATAGTTTACATCTGTATATAATTACTGAAAAGGAGAAAAATGATTAAAGGCATTTATCATTCTTCCCCCTCTCTGCTTCTTCAAATTTGTTTTTTGTCATCTTACATTTGAAGAAGTTCTTATTTGCTGTTCCATTCTCATATTCATTCTTCACTCCTTTGGAGATTACATTTTTCATTTTTTTATTATGTAATTCTTTGGTGAATATATCAGCAAATTGATCATTACTATTCACCCATTCTATTTTTTGTATTTCTTGATTATCTAAATATTCTCTTATTGCTGAAATTATGATTCTCATGCTTTTAATTTTTGATTGTCTTTCTGACATTAGAGTATCTACAAGTGTCTCACTATCAGTTCTCAAATTAAAGGTATGTTCTTATTTGTGATTTCTTCCCACATTCTTTGTATGTACAACGATTGTTCTATACCTTCAAGCAAACTATTTGCCTCTGCTTGTATAACTGAATGGTTAACTTTCTTTGATTTATTTGATTTCCACATTATGGGTATCATTTTTCCTTTTTTATCTACAGCAAAAATTATACATCCCAGTTGTGTTTTATCTCCTTCTCTATTAGCAAATGATGAATCACAATATGTTATGAATTTCTCAATTTTATCATTATTTATTTGTATGATATTTAATTCATTTCTGTATTTTTTTATCAATCTATGTAGTTCTTTATAATCTTTCATACACAGTTCTTTTTCTCCTTTACTCATTTTACTAACTATATAAGATAAATCTGGTCTTGTATTTCTTGCCATCCAATTTAGTTTTCCTATTAATTGCTGGTATTCTTTTACTTCTCTTATATTAAGTTTTCTATTTTCTTTTGTTTTTATTTCATTAATTTTAATCTTCTCCCAGTAACTATTTTGCTCCATCATTATCATGTTTTCTTTCTGACATAATTGAACTCCTAAATATTTAAATGATTCTGAACTACTTTCTCCTATTTCAAAAATGTTTTTTAATTTGTTTATTATATTGCTTTCAAATTTTTTACTTCCTACCCATAAAATATCATCTACATGTGTACATAATAATCCTTCGATATTATTTGAATCTTTCCTTATAAATAGTGTAGGTTCCATTTTACTTTGTCTTAGACCTAACTTAAGTAATTGTCTTTTCAATGATAAATACCACATCATAGCAGCATCTTGTAAACCATATACGGTTTTATTCAATTTCCATAGTTTACCATTATCAAATTCTGGTGGTGGTTTTAGATATACTTTTCTTGTTATTATATCTCCTTGCAAGTATGCTGCTGAGATATCCATAGCATTTATTTTCCATTTCTTTTCCTGAGCTATAGTTAGTATCATTTTCATTGCTTCAGATGAAACAGTTGGTGCATCTGTTTTTTCTTCCACTGTTTCTTCATATCCTTTAGCTACCAATCTAGCTTTAAATTTTTTCTTGTTATTTTGCAATAATTTTTCACTAATTACCCATCTTACATTAATTGCTCTTTCACCTTTATCAGTTACTTCTTCAAAAACCATGTTCTTCTTCCAATTTTCTATCTCTCTCATTTTGGCTTGTTTAATTTCTTCATTAGAATGATTATAATAACTCTGATTTACTTCCTCATCTTCATCTTCAATATCCACTTCATCTATTTTTTCATTGCTCACATCCAACGATTCTTCTTCGCTATTTTCTTCATTTTCAATTACATCTAATTCATATATTTTTTCAAATTCTTTTAAATCTATATCATATATTCTATTTGTATTTAAATTGCGTATGTTATAACATTTATTATATTTTTTACTAGTTGCTTTGCCAGCTCTACTGATAACATAACAATTTAATATATCTTCATTATTCTTTAATTTCATTTCATAGTATTTACCAGTTTTCACATTTTTTGGATCAATTTCTTCATATTCATCAATTGATGTCATTTCTTCTTCTTCTTCATCTTCAGTTTGATTTTCATTTTCATTATCAGTTTCATCATCCATAATATTTGACCATATTATTTCTTCTGTATCACTACCATTCTCCTTTAAATCATCTATTATGTTTTCATTTCTTTCTTCTTCATATTCATCCTTTTCATCTTCTTTATCTTCAAAGTTCTTTGTTATTATCTTTTAATCTACATTTTTGAATTCTGGTTGAATGAACTTTTGATACAGATCTTAAAGTACCTCCATGTTTTACTATGATGGTTTTTCCGTCTACACACATTATTTTAGCTGGTCCTCTCCATTCTTTATCAATATTTCTTTTGTAATATACTTCTTCACCTATATTTATATTTTTTGACATGTGTTCTCTTATTTGACTTCTCAATGCACGTTTTATTTTCTCTGAGCTTTCATTTTCTATATGTATTTTTCTAGCATGTTCTATTGTTTCTAATAATTCTTTAATCATGTCATCAGTATCTCTCTTTTCACTTATTATTATATTATCAGAATCTACTATGTTTGGTATTCCTATGTTTCTTCCAAAAACAAGTTGATTAGGTGCATATCCCAAATAATTTGTTAGTCCATTTTTAGCAAAAATTGCCCATGCCATACTATTCTTTCTATCATGTCCTTCTTGTTTTAACTTATATAATGATTCCTTAAGTAACCCTACTACCTTTTCACATAAACCATTACTCCATGGGCTTTCTGCCGCTGTACTCATTAATCTGATATTCAATTTTGTAGTAAAAGTTTCCATATCTTCATTTTGAAATTCTCTTCCTGCATCAGACATAATACTATTAGGACTTCCAAAATATATAATCCATTTTTCAATTAATCTTTCTATGATTTCTTTACTGGTTTTATTTTTTAACCATACTGCTTGAGTATATCTTGTTGCATGGTCTATTATTACTAAAAATTTATTACTCTCAAATTCTCCCACATCTAACTGAATTATTTCATTAAATTTATTTGCTAATGGTAAACCTACTACAGGTCTTGGTGGAGTTTTCTTATATTTTTTACATATTTCACATTCTCTCACAATTTGCTCCAATTCTTTTCTTACATTATTCCAAAAATCTTCTTCTTTTATTTGTTTTTCATTGGCATTTTTTATTGTTTTAAATAATTTTTCTATTCCACAATGAGCAAATTGTCTATGTAGCTTTTTCAATTTTTCTTTTCTATCTTTTTCTTTTATCCAATTTTCTTTAAATTGACTAATCCAACATGTTTTCTTTTGTTTTCTATTCAACAGTATGCAGGAATGTCCTCCTTCATTATCAAAGGTCTTTACTTTCTGTAGATTCAAATCACAAATATCAACAGTTCCATCTTCAATATTAATTTTTAATTTCATTCTTTTCATGGCTGATTTACCTAGTAATAAAGGTATATCACCCTCTATTACATTGATTTTTAAATCAAAACTCTTTCCTTTGATTTTACAAGGCAATAATATTTCTTTTAATATTTTATATTCTGTTTTTCCAAATAAAAAACAACCATTTTTCAATTTTTGTGTGTCATTTATATATTGTAATTCCTCATCAGTTAATCCACTAATCAATTTTGTTAATCCCAATTCTCCAATTACTGTCTCTATACTTCCTGTATCTATAATAGCCATTACATCTTCTTGATATTTAATTTCATTAGAGTCGGTATATTCTTCATTATTATTGAAAAATGTTCTATTTATTTTTCTTTCTTCCAATTCTTCTAAATCATTTCTTCTTTCTTCTTTTTCTGTATTAATAATGGAGTTAATTTTTTCCAAATATAGTTTTTCATTATTTCTTTCTATGAAAAATATAGCTTTATTATTTTTCTCTTCTATTATTTCATTTTCTTTACAATTTTTCATTATGTGTCCTTCTTTTTTACATTTCCAACACACATTATTATATTCTTCATTCCAATAACAATCTTCTGTTTTATGATTAGTACGTTTACAAATATCACATTTATTGAAATTAAATGTTCTTTCTCTCCAATAACATTCATCAGTGTTATGATTATTGTATTTACATATTGTACAGAATTTATTTTTATTATACCAATTTTCATTTTTATTGCCTTCTTTTTCTATGATTTCACATACTGATTCCATCATATTTACAATTGATTCTTTAGTTGTTAGAAAAATATTTGTTTTAATTCCTTCAATCTTATTTATAATTAGTTTTCTTTCCATGTCTTTCATATTAGAATTACTAATCAATAGATATGAATGTACCTTTTCACTTATTTTAATATCATCCAGTTTTTCACAATCTCTTTTAGCTTTATCATACCTTGCTACATATTCTCTGAAAGATTCTCCTTTCCTTTGTTGCATATTCAACAATGTTTGTACTTTAAGATAACTTTCTTGTTCTTTGTTTCTACTATATCTTTCTTTTAATGTATTTATAATTAATTCTACTCCATTTTCTGTCCATATTTCTTCTTCCTTTAAAGACATAATTACTTCTAGTGGTTCTCCTGCTAAACCTCCTATTATTTGTGCTATTTTAGTTTTTTCTTTTTCTTGAGACACTTCTCTCCATACTTTTAACTTAAATAAGTATTCCTCAAAAGATTCTTCCTTTTTTCCACTAAATTTAGGTATTATTAAAGTCATTTTTCTTTCTTCATTTGTTTCTCTTTTTTCTTTAATATCCATTAGTTCCTTTATCATGTTAGTTAGCTTATCCATCGTTATTGATAAAATTTCCTTTGCTGTTTCTTCTTCTTTTTTCATTTTGTTTTTTCAGTATATAAAATTTATTTGTTTATAAAATGATTAAAGTGTAGTAGTTTTTTGTTACCTTTTTTAGTAGAGTTAAAGATGTTCCCCTTTCTGTTGTCTCAGGTTGATTTTTGAGTGTTGTCTATTTTGGTTATATGACATTTTCATCAATTCTTGTATTTTCCTTTTGTCCTTTTTTAATCTTTTATTCCTTTGTTGTTGTATATTCTTAATATTATTTAAATATTATTTCTTTATTATATGTTAATCTTATTTTACTTTTTTATAAATTATAAACAAATATTATATATATATACTAATAATTTCTTTTCTATAGTTTACATCTGTATATAATTACTGAAAAGGAGAAAAATGATTAAAGGCATTTATCAATATATATATATATATATATATATATATATATATATACTATATATGTATATATATATATATATATATATATATATATATATATTTATATATATATATACTATATCTATATACTATATATATATATATATATATATATATATATATATATAATATATAATAGATTTCTAAACATTTGTTCATCGCGGACCAATTAAATGAGAATTTCATGGCTCACCAATATAAAAAGAACCCCCCCCCCTTAAAAAACATTTTGTAAGAAATTTTAATTACTTTTTATTTGAATTAATATTCATCATGTCATACATTGTAACTTATATACAGTAGGTATAAAATAAAGAGAAAATAATGGAAGTTTAATAGTTCGCATCAATATTTGGTGCAAATTTGTTAAAACTAGGTGAACTTGCAGACCACCCAAATTCTTTCTTGGGACCTCTGCCGGTCCATGGACAGTCTGTTTAGAAACGCCGGCAATATATATATATATATATATATATATATATATATATATATATATATATATATATATATATATATATATATTATATATATATATATATATATATATTTATCAATATATATATATAAGATATATATATATATATATATATATATATATATATATCAACCTTGCTTATTTCTAGGCGTAAAGATATTTTTTAACTTGTATTTATAACCTAATTTTTTATTTATAAACATTTTCAACCAATTATTATTATTATTATTATTATTATTATTATTATTATTATTATTATTATTATTATTATTATTATTATTATTATTATTATTATTGCAATTTAATAGTCCTATTTCATTAGAAGGTAATTAATCGCCATGTAGAAGGGACTCTTATAGAATTGAAAGGTATGTAGAGGGAAATATAAAAGAATTAATAAGTCGGTAGTGGAAAGGGTGCTTGGTGGGGATATAAATGATTTGAACATGATAGGTTAGTTGAAAAACATTTGATAAGAAGGGAGAACATTACAGTTGGATGATATTATAGAAGAAGTTTACTCGATATCTTCAAGACATTAGGAAAGAGAGGATTATATTTGGTTGGAAAATAATTAAAACATTGAATCCCCACCCCCCCGGTTCATGAAATTGCCGACGTAATTTTGAAGTTGAAAAAGTAAGCATCTTCAAAAAGAAATCTCTTCAGGAAGGATAAGGAAAGACCTACACAATGATTATATCAGTGAAATAACCAAGAAAAGCCATTGTAAGGATGGAAAAATTGAAGAAAAAAATGTTTGAAAGATTTTCACATAAATAAAAATAATAAACGAAAATTTGGATAGAGTTGTCACCGAAATTCAACGATTATTTTGAAGAAACGACTTTGATGTATACCATTTATAGAATTTAAGATATCGCCAACATTAAATGTAAATAAAAAACTGAGTGGTTAATAAAAATTTGCTTGCTGAGAAAAATTTTAATGTCGAGAATAGAATTATTAAATTTTTGAAAGTTATGCAGGTGGTAAGGATCCAGTAGTAGAGAGGTTTTATTTGAAGCGGAGAATCGTTCAAATCCCGTGCAGACATTAAAAAAAAGAGAGGAAGGAAGCACTTTAACTTCATTTGTGATATATATATATATATATATATATATATATATATATATATATATATATATATATATAATATATATATATATATATATATATATGTATATATATATATATACTATATATATATAACCTATATATATATATATATATATCAAAGGCGACTCCTACACTCGGGCTTAGCACGAGTTATCATTATAGAAACGATCTATCTTCTACAAATTTCGTAAAGTTATGATAAAATTCTCATTTTTTTTTTTTTGCGAAAATTGGTCATGAAAGAATATATTACATTATACACATAAGAAGATTATGTAAAATTTAAACTAAAAGTGTAAGAATCATCGCCATTGAATAATGCTATTTTTCAATCAATTATAAAAGGTGACAGCTCTAGCTTCTCCGAAAAAGCCGACAGATAATTTGAAAACATTATTCACTAAACATATTTGTGAAATTAATTTTTTTACAAGTTGTTTTTTTTTCCTACTTATGAATCTAATAAAACTCGTTTTATTTTAAAAAAATTTTAAACAAATTTGTTTTTAATGCACATTTCAGATAAAAATAATTAATATATTTAAATTCTAATGCCTAATATTGAATGGAATCCTTCATATTTTGATCGAATCAATTTTAAGATAAAAAAAACTAAATGCTTAA
>JABUQX010024351.1:47500-48830 GCA_015478945.1 Trachelipus rathkii
GCCTCTCGACGATCACTCCGAAAGCTTCCACACCCAACTCCCTTCTAATGTCGACATTCTCAGACGTCCCGCTTGGTTTCTCCTCTAATCATTCCGAAAACTCTCATCTCTACTGTCTCCACCCTACTTTTCGTCCATTTATTCAGCGTCTATGCCTCCTCATCATATATTAATGATGGTTATAGCTTTCGCTATATATATCAGTGTGTTTACACTTCTAGGGATTTATCTACTACTCATAAATGGGAAAAAGTGTCGTATATTTATCCTGTTCTCAATCTCCTTCGCCTTTTCTTCATCTGAGCTCACTACAACACCTAGATAACTAAACCTTTCTATCACTTAATTTTGAGTCATTCGCAAGAATTTCAACTCCTCCTTGTCATCTCGGTACTCTCATCACCTCCGTCATTTCTTTGTTCATTTCAAACCTAGTTCTTGCAATATATCTCAACCCCACTCCCCATTTTTTTTCTAATCGATCTTGGAAGAGCTTTCCTCTTTTCACTACTATTGCCTTGTCATTTGCATATGTTAGCATGATTTCATTTACTCTTCCATATCTGCCTTCCTCAATCATCTAAGAATGTATTTTAGAAAAATAATAGCGGCAATAGCACTCTTCCTTGCCTAACTATTGACCATACTGAGAACAGGACACTTATACCATGAGCTATTCTAACAGTACTTTCAGTATTTGCATGCATAAATTTGATGAGTGTATCAAATTTGGGGTCTACATTCATAATACTCTCTCTCTCTCTCTCTCTCTCTCTCTCTCTCTCTCTCTCTCTCTCTCTCTCTCTCTCTCTCTCTCTCTCTCTCTCTATCTCTCTTTCTCTCTCTCTCCTTTTAAAGATTCACATGTGTATTTTGCTAGCTTAACAGAAGAGAATATGCCTTCATAATTTTCGAAATTACTCTTGTAATTTTAATTTAAAACATTGAGCATATAATGCCATTTTTCCTTTCCAATGGTACCTCTTCATCGCGCTATGCCCCACTAAAGATTCTCAACAGCATAGTATTGTCTTCTAACATTCTATATATTTCAGTTAGTAAACCGTAAAACACCCTTGGATTCTTCATCTTGCGCAAAGGTAGCTTTACTTCCTGAATGGTAATTATTCTTTCTTCAGCAGTTAGTATTGCTTATTAATATCCCTGCCGAGTTTCATTAATAGCTGTATTCTAATTCACTGCTCCAAATATATATATATATATATATATATATATATATATATAGTATATATCCATATATATATATATATATATATATTATATAATCGTATATATATAATATATAGGTATATATATTATCTACTCTCTT